>CM077516.1:37434233-37454325 GCA_039654895.1 Mongoloraphidia duomilia | reverse complement strand
AATAATCATATAAATCTGTATAAAAAAACTGTTTTGACACAATATTATACATGAAATCTATCTAAAATTTTCTGCTCTTTCGTTTAAGACAGGTTTCGAATCGATCTGACTTAAATTGAGCAAACTATAAGCAAAAAACACCGTTTTTTCTAATTTGCTCCCCTCTGGGGCCAAAATTCAAAAATCGGGCGACGTTAGGATCAAATAGACCCCGAGAGGAATCGAACAAAAAAAAGTTTTTGAAAATTGGTTCATCCGTTTGGGCTGTACGCGTGACACAAAATAGCGTGACAGATTCACAGATTCACAGATTCACAGATTCACAGATTCACAGATTCACAGATTCACAGACAAAGCGAGTGTATATAGGCGCTTCTAGCTTCGCTAAGATCGCGCCTAAAAAACTGGGCAGTTGTCTCTATACATTTCGCAGACCCCCAATTAAACGCCCATTTGACTAAAAACATGTAAAAAAAATATTTTTGTCTGCATATGTTAGGTTAGAATCTGAAATGTCAAATTGGACTTCTCGACTGTACTCCTTATCTATAAACGTCAGATTGAACTGTACATTTTTTCGTGATCTCTGACCAAATTTTATACTAAAAACAGTCTTCATAAAATATGAAAACGCTATTTTCGCTATAAATGAACGTAAATTTACACTTTTGTTAATTATTTTTTATATAAAATAATATTTTTATATTTAACGATTATTTTGAATTTTAGCGCTAATTAAACTAATAAATCGATCATCTTTTGTTGTTTTGTTGTTCAAGAGCTGGGATAATCTATGGACATCCAATATATTTGCATCTTCGTCTTACATATTGAGACATACCTCAGCCCTTGGCCGTTTTAAAAACTTAAATATCCAAGCTAATATCGCAGGCTCCGCCTCATACATAGGCTCTAATAGACTCTAATATAAACATTTTACATAAATTTGACAAAAAGTACCAGTCCTAAACTCAAACTGAAGCTAATTTGTCATTTGCAGTAACAAAGTGACAGCTATTAAAAGTTTAACATGTCGATGCTGTATTGTTTATATATTTTTAAAAATGACATTATCCGCTGTAAAAAATGCAACGTGACTTTTATATGCATCTCTGTCTTTTCTCTGTCGCACTCATCAAGCAAACGGCGGCTCTTGGCGAAATCGAAAATTGGATTTTATTATCTAAAATTATGGCTAGCGGCTCGAGGGTACATTTAAAAAGAATCTATAATTCACAATTTATCCAATATTGACAAAAAGTACCCGCCCTAAATCCGTTTTTATGCCCGATTTTCATCTTTAGTCTCAAAGTGACAGCCGATAATGAGTGTTATATTCGCAATGCATTTGTTTTCAATTTTCATCTATCGTAAACAGTTGACTTAAAGAATGACATACGTCGTTCGGACACACTATTTACTTGCGTCTCAGACACACCGATGGATTTTCAATTCCGTCTCTCTTCTACGCGTTGATCACTCGCTTAAGTTAGACGGTGTCTTTTTCACTTTTTGCTCAATTCAGAGTAAAATCGCGTGAGACACCGTCTAAACTACGTCGAAAAAAACAATAACGCCGAAATTTGTCTACGAATTAAAACGTTAAAAAAAGTCGTTTTGAGCGTATCTTTTGCACTTTCTAGTTAGAGTTTTTTCTTCCCGTTCGTTTAAAACACGTCCCGACACTGTACGTTAAAAATTGACCGAGATATGAGCGATTTGCGGCTCCGTGTTAATCAAATGGGCTTTTTTTATTTTCGCGATGGCGCCCGAAATTTCAGCCGAAAACGCCCCGACGTACACCCCGTTAAAAGTGTTTAAAATGGCCAAAAGTTTCCAATAAACGGCGCATCGGTGCGATTTTTTTTCGATTTTAGCCGAGCGTTTGAAAATCACTCGCAATGTTAATCAAATGCAATGCAGACCCAACTTTGAAAAATCACCGGGGCTACGCCCCTCAAACGCAAGACACCAAATATAGCCTATACAATAGACCGTATTCTCGTCTATTAAGCATTTTTTGCACGAATTTTTTCCTCCAAACACTCTTAAATCCATAAACTTGAAACTTTTTTTTTTCTCAATTTTTGCACTTTAATATATAAAGATACGTGAACATCCTCCTATTTGGGATAAAAGATTTAAGATAGCACAACAGGGACGTGAAAGGTCTTTTGTGGAGAGATATTGGCGAAAAAATGAATCTTTCAGGTATGATTTAAAAGTATAATAATTTGTTTAATCTATGATCAGTAATCCATAAATTGAAAGTAAATTAGCTCTGATCGATTTCAACACATTGTTGAAGTTTGTTTTGTTTGTTGTTTATAATAGGACTCGGAATTTTTCAAATTAAAGTATTCGAATATTCATTTAAACTTCTATTCGAATAGTTAAAATTAATAAAAACTGAAAAAGGTCCAAAATTTCGCTTTTTTTTGGATTTTTACAAAGATCCGGCAGTCTGCCGAGATCGAAATAGTCACGGCCCTCACTACACTGGTTTCCCAACAATTTTTAAATCTATTATAGAATGGGTGCTTACTTGATGTAAATTAATATTAAACATTTTAATTTTTAAATCAAACAATGCTGGGCAGTCATAACAAATAGCATAACTATTGTTATTTGTTAAATGATTGAAAAAAATACATTATATTTCTGGAAAAATTGTTATCTCTATCGCTAATCTAAAATCATAAATCGCATATTGAAATCAAAACATAAACAGAGCAATGAGCAATAATTGGCGACAAACGATACTCAGGACTCAGGGACGCCAAAAACAAAGAACAGCTGTTGTATAAATGTATAGATAGATATATATTTAACAACATTTGGTACAGTTAGTACAATAGTTGTAAGTCAAAAAAGGTCTAGGTAAGATTATACGTCATACTACATTTAACGTACTTACCTATACATATTTTATATAGGTAATATAAAAATAACATACCTATTTATTTAAATATTAGCTAAAACTACTTACATAATTATGTTTAGATTTTATTGTTGCTATTTTTTTACTTTTCAAATAATTACTGATTATTTTAATAAGTTAAAGATTGACTGTCAGATAAATTTGACATAAATAATGAAAATAGTTTGTTTTTTCCAAAGCCTTCTCACAATACGACACTGTTTTATGACGTTAAAAAAACTGTTTTTTAAAATGATAAAATCGATAGGAAAACGAATTTTTCCAGGGATGAGACCTAGCTAAATCGATTTTTTGCCCCCCGAAACCCCTTTTCGGTAAATTTGATCAAAATCGTTAGAGCCGTTTTCGAGAAAATATTTATATAGATACATAGAAACATAGATAGGTAGGTATATACAAGATTTACTCGTTTAATAATATAGGGGGAATTGCGATCATTGCCAAATAAATAAATACGACAGAACACCACCAAAACAGAATTTAGAATTAACACCTACACCAAAAAGGCCTATGGAAATCATTTCCATAGATATTTTTCATATTTTAGGAAAAAAATATCTTACACTAATAGACGAATTTACAAAATATGGACACGCTTTTCCAGTTTTATCTAATTCAACTATTTTAATAAATGAAAAATTACTTCATTTTTTCACACACCACGGAATACCACAAATCATAAAATCAGATAACGCAGCTGAGTTCACCAATACACTTTTTAAAGAATTTATAGAGTTTTTTAATATTACCCATCATTTGACTACACCCAAACACCATGAATCAAACGCCACAATTGAAAGGTTTCATTCCACATTAATAGAACATTGTCGTATTTTACAAGACAATTACCCAGCTTCACGTCCAGAGCTCTACAACGATCAAATTGATTTTGCGATTATAGTCTACAATTCAACAATACACTCTAGTACAGGTTTTACGCCGTATGAACTACACTTCCCTCAAAACAAAGAAATTTTTGAAAGTCTTAATATCAATAAACATTTTTTACAGAACTATGTAGATGAAATGAAAAACAAATTCTCATTACTTTATGACAAATTACATAGCAAAGAACCAAATTAACCTAAAAGATGAAATCGAAATATTATTTCAAACAAATGAAATTAAAACTAGATTGTTTTTAAAAAGGAAATGTTACATAACTTGAAAATACAATCGTTTTTGCAAAACAGCAAATTTTGCACAACTCACTACTTTCACCAAAAGATTTTTTTTAAATATGATCACATGTTAAATTAATGACCACAGAAAAAGATTTACCTTTTGCAATAGATGATTTACATTCATATTATGATGTTACATCTGTTTTATCATACATAAAAAATGATTGTATTTTCCTCATAATCAAAATTTACTAAGTATAAAAAATTTTGCCTGTACCTAACAATAACAATCAAATCCTGTATATACAATCTTCATATACAGGGTGTCCAAGACTTGCGTTGTCGGCCGATATATTGATTTTGGGTGAAGATAGAAAAGAAGTTTATTTACAAAAGTTGTATAATTTTTAATGATGTATAACCTAAAAATATTTTCAATTATACAACCTGTCCCATTTAAGCGTGGCAGATCAAAGCTATGTTTTTTTTAACCTAGCACCCTGTTTTTATTTGTTTTTTCAATTCTGCATCTAAATGTGAATAGAAATTGTAAGGGATGCTATGCTCGAAAATTCAGTAATTTTTGAGTTATTCAAGTTTTTTAGAAATTTTTGACATGTGCAGACCTTTACCTAAAATTCGACATCGCCAAAACAAAAACCTTTATCAAACTGAAATTTTGAGGATCACTAGATAATAGACGGACAAATCAATGTCTGTCTTAAAAACATGAATTTATTATACAGGGTGTTCAAAATAATGTACTTCTTTTACCTAACTTCAATCACGTGTAACTTTTGTTTGTTAAATACGACGAGGTTATTTTTTTGCTGGAATTGTATTCTTTAGGATATTTATAAACTTTGTTATTAAGGGTTGTCCATACCTAAACCTAATATTTTCATATAAAAATGTTTGGTTTAAGTATGGACAACCCTTAATAAAATTGTTAGTAAATATCCTAAAGAATACAATTCCAGCAAAAAAATAACCTCGTTGTATTTAAGAATCAAAAGTTACACGTGATTGTAGTTAGGTAAAAGAAGTACATTATTTTGAACACCCTGTATAATAAATTCATTTTTTTAGGACAGACATTGATTTGTCCATCCATTATCTAGTGATCCTCAAAATTTCAGTTTGATAAAGGTTTCTGTTTTGACTATGCCGAATTTTAGGTAAAGCTCTGCACGTGTCAAAAATTTCTAAAAAACTCGAATAACTCAAAAACTACTGAATTTTCGAGCATGGCATCCCTTACGATTTCTATTCACATTTAGATGCAGAATTGAAAAAATAAATAAAAACAGGGTGCTAGGTTTAAAAAAACATAACTTTGATCTGCCACGCTTAAATGGGACAGGCTGTATAATTGAAAATATTTTTAGGTTATACATCATTAAAAATTATACAACTTTTGTAATTAAACTTCTTTTCTATCTTCACCCAAAATCAATATATCGGCCGACAACGCAAGTCTTGGACACCCTGTATAGCGTTAAATAAACAACATTACTTTTTATTAAACGAACCATGTACCTATTATTACGAAGTTTCATTATGTAGCAGCTAATTTTCATTTAAATGCTGTCTCAAACGAATGTATACTTAGCATTATTATTTATTCTAAATTTTCAATCTCAAAATTGTAAAGTGTTATCTGTCGAACAAATAGATTTGCTAATAATAATTTTTTTTAATTTGCGAAGATAGTTTATTAATAAAAGGAAAAATCTTTTAACGTTACCACAAGGTTGCTATATAAAAATAAACTCGATGTATTATTTAAATAATGAAAGCGAGATTTAACACCAAATATACATATTTCTGAGAACTATTTAGTCAAATATCATTAAAAGCACAGGAAAATATATCTGAACTTTCCACTTTCGGTGGCATTAATATAAAATATTCATCTTTTCTACTTTATATAATTATTATAATTATAGGAACTATTATTGTAATCATACATGTAAAACGAACAACTCTTAAAAACAAATTTTGCAACGAACAAAAAAGTAATGACATCCAATTACAAATTATAACAGCAGAAACCCCAAATATGAGTTTCCCGACAAATTCTTAAGAATTGTTCGTTACCACAGATTTAAAATAATTATATTTCATTCTGTATTTGTTATGTTCAAAAGATTATCATTCCATGATAACTTTCTGACCCAAGGAGGGAGAAGTTACGTAACTATACTTATGGTCCACCATGTATGTCATGTTGGATCTTCATATTATGCATACTTGCATTACTTGGCTGTCTTTGCAAAATCATAACTTCCCATGAGAAAGTAGTCAAGGTGTCAGGCATGGTAATATGATAAATAGGACTGACTTCTGCCTGCAAGGGGCAGTTAACAATCATTTGAACTGACATCAAGATTGTTATCAATGTCCATTTTTCTAATAAAATTTCTAATAAAAATTACTAATGAAGTGTTTCTAAATAAAAACCACTCGTTACCACGTAACTCGCGTTCAAACAAAAAAAAAATAAACTCTTTTTTTGTTTGAACGTGCTAATCTCAGGAACTACAAGTCCGATTTAAAAAAAATTTTTTTTGTTAGATAGCCCGTTTATTAAGGAAGGTTATAGGCTATTCGAGTTTTTTTTAAGTCAATCCCAAAGGGGGTAAGACGGGGGTGTAAAATTTTTTGTTATTACAAAAAATCTTACACCCACGTTTTACCCCCTTTGGGGTTAAATTTAAATTTTAAAAAAAACTTGTATATCCTATAACCTTCCTCAATAAACGGGCTATCTAACAAAAAAATTTTTTTTAATCGGACTTTTAGTTCCTGAGATTAGCGCGTTCAAACAAAAAAACAGTTTATTTTTTTTTGTTTGAACGCGCTAATCTCAGGAACTACCAGTCCGATTTAAAAAAAATTTTTTTTCTTAGATAGCCCGTTTATTAAGGAAGGTTATAGGCTATTCGATCTTTTTTTTAAATTTAATCCCAAAGGGGGTAAAACATGGATGTAGGATTTTTTGTCATTACAATAAATCCTACACTCCCGTTTTCACCCTTTGGGATTGAATTTTTAAAAAACTCGTATAGGGTCTCATTGATTACTACTTTGCTTCTTTTACAGACTGGTATTTTCTGAGATTAGCGCCTTCAAACAAAAAAAGGGTTTATTTTTTATTTTGTTTTTCTAAGTTCTGTAGAGTCAGTAAAAATCGGAATAAAAACATATTTGACTAGTGCCTTCTGAAGTAAATTTTATGCCCTTTAATTTTAGATAGGACCATTTTTTCGATAGGACCAGCCGTTTTTATGTTATAAGCAAAAAATCGAACAAGCCGTGAGGTGGGTCGTTTATTAGGACTAAAGTGCGACCCTTGAGGTCCACACGACGAACTTCCCAGTTTGATAAATATTTAATAATAATAATTAAATTAGATATTGCACATAAAAGTAATCATTTTAATCATTAAAACATCAATAATTAAAAAAAAAAAAAAAAAAAAAAAAACTGCTGAACCGATTTTTATAAAATTTATGTCGGATCAAAATGACGTTAACACGCCTCGATTGACACCCTTACGAAGTCGATATAATTTTTTATTCGCGAGATATTGTGAAAAATCTACTTTTTTGGAGGTTATTTGGTTAAGAAAAAAGAACGGCTGAACCGATTTTGAAAAAATTTCTTTCAGATCATATTTACGTTAATACGCGTCGATTGGCACCCTAACGTAGTCGATATCATTTTTCATTCTCGAGATTTCGTCTTTGAAAGAAATGGACACATACGTACGTACGTACGTACGTACACACACACACACACACACACACACACACAGACATCTTTCTAAAAGTAGTGTAAAAATAGTGTAGTGACCTTGAAACATTAAAATTTTTTTTTCTTTTTGATTTCGATTTTCGGACCCATTACAATAACTTCCAGTGGGAAGTTAAAAAGTGCAAAAAAATCGTGGTTTTGAGCCCACCAAAACTCTACCGCCCTGTTTTAGAGGTCGCAAACTTGGATTTGACATCTCCAAAATCTGCTTGAGGACACAAAAAAATAAAATCATTTGCTGCATAAAACGCAAGGTGGACCCCCAGTTTTAATCTCTCGTGACTGGACACTAACGTCTATTTTAATATTTTATAATATAAACGTAGGTAGGTTATCTACGTTTATATTATACTAGCCGTTACCCGTGGCTTCGCCCACGTATTTTACGAGAAATTCTTCTCCTGCGAAACGAAGCTGGGCTGGTAGTGTTTATTCGCTCGAATTTTATAATACATAACTCACTCGCTGCGCTCGGTCGCTCGGATTTTATTAATACATTACTCACTCGCATCGCTCGTTCGCTTGAATATTATTAATATATTACTCACTCGCCTCGCTCATTCGCTTGAATATTATTAATACATTACTCACTCGCTTCGCTCGTTCGCTCGAATTTTATAAATACATTCATCACTCGCTTCGCTCGTTCGCTCGAATATTAATAATACATTACTCACTTGCTTCGCTAGTTCGCTTGCATATTATTAATATATTACTCACTCGCTTCGCTCGTTCGCTCGAATATTATTAATACATTACCCACTCGCTTCGCTCGTTCGCTTGAATATTATTAATATATTACTCACTCGCTTCACTCGAATATTAATAATACATTACTCACTCGCTTCGCACCTTCGCTCGAATTTTATTTATAGATTATTGCTCATCTACGATACCTATAGGTGTAAGGAACTCCTGTGCAAAATTTGTTATCCTCCCGCGAGAATCTTCCCCCCCTAATTTGTTATCCCACCGCAAAAATCTCCCCCCCCTAACTTGTTATCTCCCCGCGAGAATATCCCCCCTAATTTGTTATCACCCCGGGAGAATCTACCCCCCTAATTTGTTATCCCTCCGCGAGAATCTCCACCCCTAATTTGTTTCCCCCCCGCGAGAATCTTCCCCCCTAATTTGTTATTCCTCCGCGAGAATCTTCCCACCTAATTTGTTATCCCCCGCGAGAATCTTCCCCCCTAATTTGTTATCTCTCCGCGAGAATCTTCCCCCCTAATTTGTTATCCCCCCGCGAGAATCTTCCCCCCTAATTTGTTATCCCCCGCGAGAATCTTCCCCCTTAATTTGTTATCCCCCTGCGAGAATCTTCCCCCCTAAATTGTTATCCCCCCGCGAGAATCTCCCCCCCCCCTGCGTTGCTTTCTATTTGTGAAAGAATTCTTAGAATCGGTTTAGTAGTTCCAAAGATAAAACAAAAATAAAAAATTTATAAAAAAAACAAAAAACCCGACTGCGTAAAAATCGAACATAAAAGATGAAAACAAGATCAAATGATAACATGCAGTCGGAGGCATAGTAGTAACATCAGGTATTTCTGTTCAATTTGTTACTACTATTACGCCTCCGACTGCATGTTGTCACTACTATGCCTCCGACTGCATGTTATCATTTGATCTTGTTTTCATCTTTTATGTTCGATTTTTACGCAGTCGGGTTTTTTGTTTTTTTAAAAAAAATTTTATTTTATACTTTTTAGTTATGAGTACCTAGCTAGCTATTTACCAGACTGGATTTCCTATCAGCATCAGTACTACATCACAATTGCACTGGAATTTAAGTTTAAATTATGTGATTTTTTCAAATGTTTTTAATTAAAAATAAATCGATATAGATCCTAAACGGTCAGTCGAATCGAAAAATGTTGAGGGAAAACTAAAAATGATTTTTATTAAATACCTATTCAACGATTCCCTACTTGACATAGTTTGTTGACTTTCATTTTTTTCATTTTCACAATATGGCGTCCTGTAGTCGGCATATTTCATTTTCACTAACGTCATGTCTTTAGTGACACTCGCCGGACTAAGGGGAATCGATTGACGTGTGAATTATAAAAATCGGCGCAGGCGTTTGGTCTGTATAGTGCTTCAAAGGAACATAAATTACTTTTGCATTCTGACAAAATGGCGTCTAGCGTCCGCCATATTAAATTTTCCGTGACGTCATGTCTTTCGTGACACTCGCCGGACTAAGGGGAATCGATTGAGGTGTGAATCATAAAAATCGGCCCAGACGTTTGGTCTGCATAGTGCTTCAAAGGAACATAAATTACTTTGGCATTCTGACAAAATAGCGTCTAGCGTCCGCCATATTGAATTTTCCGTGACGTCATGTCTTTCGTGACACTCGCCGGACTAAGGAGAATCGATTGACGTGTGAATCATAAAAATCGGCCCAGGCGTTTGGTCTGTATAGTGCTTCAAAGGAACATAAATTACTTTTGCATTCTGACAAAATGGCGTCTAGTGTCCGCCATATTGAATTTTCCGTGACGTCATGTCTTTCGTGACACTCGCCGGACTAAGGGGAATCGATTGACGTGTGAATCATAAAAATCGGCCCAGGCGTTTGGCCTGTATGGTGCTTCAAAGGGACATACAAACATACATACATAGGCTGTTAAACACATTACCACTTCTTTGCGCACGCAGTCGGGTAACAAATCTATCCCACGGGAACCGCAAATTTTTCAGGGATAAAAAGTGGTCTATAACATTCTCTGACCCAAACTACCACTAGACAAAAAATCATGTCGATCCCTTGCTCTGTGAAAAATAAAAACAAAACTATCCCACGGGAACCGTACATTTTTCCGGGATAAAAAGTAGCCTATGTGCTATTCCAGACTATAATCTATCTCTGTGCCAAATTTCATCCAGATCCGTTCTGGCGTGATTGAGTAACAAACATCCATACATCTTTACATCCAAACTTTCACATTTATAACATTAGTTAGATTAGATTAGATTATAATATAAACGTAGGTAGGTTACCTACGTTTATATTATAATATTTGATTTTTTCTTCCCACCTCTACTATGGTAGGGAAGTAATGGATTTAGTCCGAAAAAAATATTTCGAGATTTTAACAGATTTTCACGTTTCGTTTTGAGACCCTAGCAATCGTTTAAGATCATTTTCTGGCTGATGTGTGTATGTGTGTGTGTGTGTGTGTGTGTGTGTGTGTGTGTGTGTGTGTGTGTGTGTGTGTGTATGTGTGTGTGTGGTCAATTTTTCGCCTTCGATATCTTAAGAACGGAACAACATACGGGCATGCCGATTGTTCTATTGTGTTTATCAGCCTTTAACTTAGATCTGATTAGATTTTGAGTCAAATCGGTTCAGTGGATCCTGAGATATTCAAAAAAACGTCCTCAATGTCACGTATTAACATAGGTAAAAAAAAATATAAATGAATTCTAGATGTTATAATATGAAAAAAATGTAAATATTTTTTTTCTCTAAAATGTATAGTTTTCGAGAAAAAAAATTCGACTGATGACCAGTCCTATACTTCCCACCTAGTAAATATTTGCAAAAAATAAACACTCTTTTTTATTCTTTGACTAGGCCCAAATAACCTTAGCTGTTGGTGGTCTTTAAAACACAATTTAATTTTTATTCTTTGAAAAAAGCATGGCCCTCTTTTTTGTTTGGTGATCTACTGATGGCTAACTTAATATAGCAAAAATCATGGTTACCTTGATTTACGTACAATTTTTATTTTTTTTAGTAAAATATTTTTTTTCTCGAAAACTATACATTTTAGAGAAAAAAAATATTTACATTTTTTTCATATTATAACACAGTGGATTTTAAATTCAATTTTTCTTTTTTTTGTTTTAATTAAAATAGAGAATAAAGAAGAAGATAATTATTTATTTTAAATTCGTATAATTATAATGTTTTTTTTTTACTATTAGTATTATATTATTCAACACATTTAATAAGTAATAGCTTATTATTAAAAAGAACTTATAATAAAATATATATAATATTACAGATTAAAAGCGTAAAATCGAGTGAATTTCAAAATACAATTCTTTTCATATTTTAAGAAAAAATGTTACTATTAAATAATTTATCATAATAGTATTTTTATGTAATTGAAATTTGAAAAAAAGGTAATATAACGGTAAATGGTGTAAGTTTGACAGTGGCGACTGTGCGCAATGCCACATCCTCCAGCCGTCGAAAGAGACTACTCCCCATTCTGACGTCCATAATAAGGGCGTAGATCATCTATGTGTGCTCGAAATTCTAATGTTGGATCTTTTACATCTTTTAAGCGTACTGTAACTGGGCTGGTGAACTTATAAATCCGACGAGGCGTTGACCAGCGCTGTAAAAACTTAGCGGTAATAGGATCGGTGGAATCAACGCGGTGGTGTTCTTTTTGGAGAACTAACTGCCCTTCTTGATAAGGGTTCGGTCGTCGACGTCGATTATAAAGTTCTTCCATGCGTCGCTTAGCTTTCTGTAGCGCATTACTCACTTCAGCTTGAGTTGGAGGAGTTTCAGCGTCAGAGATGCCATGGAGATTCCACTGATTTTCTATGGCTTGCGGTATTTCTCTGCCTAGAAATATAGCTGCAGGAGATGCTTGTGTGCTTTCACTAGTGCTTGCATTATGACTTAATGCCACGAACGGAATGTAAACATCCCAATCTCGGTGATTATTCTGCATATGTTGTAATTGCATTGTGATTCCAGCTTTTAAATCTCGGTTCATTCTTTCAGCTAAATTTCCTTGGGGACGGTAAGGGGTAGTAAGGATATGTCGTATTCCCCAAGCTAAACACATATCTTTAAAATTATTTGATGTAAAGCATTTAGCGTTATCGGTTACAACGAACTCCGGGGGGCCATATCGAGACCACACAAGCTGCGACAATTTCTTAGTAGTGATTTCTGCTGTACTCCGGCTAACCGGAATTAATTCTGTCCATTTCGAGAAGCCATCGATAATAGTTAGCACGAATTTATTTCCGCTAGATGAACGTGTGAGTGGGCCTACATGGTCAAGATACACTCTTTGCCAAACTCGACTTGGAGGGTCACTATGCAGCAAACCTGTAGCTGGTATATTGGACGACTTTGAACGTTGGCAAATATCACAGGATCTAATAAAATTGCGTACATCATTGAATAGACCTTTCCACCAAAAATTCTTTGCTATATTTCTATATGTTTTAGTGATTCCTTGATGGTTGGAAATCTCGAGGTCGTGATAATAATGTAAAATCATCGGCACGATGGAATTAGGAATAACTACACGCTTCAAACGTTTCACTCCAACAAAGCGAATGAGAAGATCTCTGCGTAATCCGAACCCTGTGACATCTTCACCAGCCTTCAGCTGCTGTATGATGAGGTTCAAATCGGCATCCTTCTTTTGGTGTTCGCGTATAGAAATGAAAGATTCGGGCAATTGTTGTAGCATATTCACTTGTTCGTTAACGTTCTTCTCATTTTCGTTGTAGATTAATCGACTTAGACAATCAGCAATAACATTGTCAGTGCCCCTTACATGTTCCACTGTGAATTTGAAGCGAGACAGTCTAAATACCCAACGACCAATCTTGCCAAGCTGTTTAGGGTGTTCGAACATCCAACGAAGTGCGGCGTTATCAGTCTGAAGAATGAACGATTGAATTTCTAAATATTCAGCAAATTTTTCGACTCCCCACACCGCTGCCAAACATTCTCGCTCATAAATGGTGTAACGAGTTTCAGTGGGTGTTAGTCTTCTGCTGGCATATTGAATAGGTCGTAATTCATCGCCTAGACGCTGCAAGAGAACGGCCCCTAACGCGATGTCCGATGCATCTACCTGAAGAATAAACGGTTGGTCAAAATTAGGATACGACAAAATAGGAGGTAAAACAAGCTTCTCTTTCAGTGCATAAAAAGCTCGAGCTTCTTCAGGACCCATATTGAATTTTACACCTTTACGTTTTAGCCGATGAAGTGGAGCAGCTAGTTCAGAAAACCTAGGTATAAATCTTCCGAAGAAACCAACCATTCCTAAAAATCGTTGGACTTCCTTGAGATTTTTTGGCATTGGAAAATTTCGGATGAGTTGTGTTTTTGAAGGATCCACTTGAAAGCCTTCTCCCGTAATAACATGTCCGAGAAACTGTAAACGACTCTTACATAGTTTCAGTTTAGAAGGGTTTACTGTAAATCCGACGCGTTCTAATCGTTTTAAAACTTCTTCTAAATGATTTAGGTGTTCTTCTACCGAGCCACTGTATATGAAAATATCGTCAAAATATGGATAAACATACTGATACCGTAAATCGGCAAACATGTCGAAAATAATCCGGTTCAAAGCCTGAGGTGAAACGCAGAGTCCAAAAGGGGTATATTTAAAATTAAAGGCTCCCATTGGCACAACGAAGGTTGTTAACTTCTTAGAGCTTTTAGAGAGTGGAATTTGGTAAAAAGCTGCATTTAAATCGATACATGAGAACACCTTGGCTCCTTTCAGCGACTGGAAAACACTTTCAATTGATGGAGTTGGAAAAGTGTCGTAAACAACTTTCTTGTTTAAATCTCGATAGTCTACACATAGCCTCATGGAACCATCTTTTTTTGGTATTAAAAAAGCTGGTGACGCGTACGGTGACACTGATGGTTCAATAACTCCTTCTTGTAACAATTTCTGTATATGCTCGTGCATTATTCGAGCCTTTGGTGGTGTTAAATTATACGGAGAACGACGTACAGGTGCGTTGTCTATTAGTTTAATGTCGTACTCATAATCTTTGGTTCTTCCAATATTAGTAGTGACAACACGGTCATATTTTTTTAACAATAATTCCAATTTATGACGGTCGTTTTCACACAATATAATATCAAAATCTCTATGTGAGGACTCTGTTACATTACAATGATCCGCAAAATCATTAAAGGCAATACTTTTCTGGAGACAGAAACTGAAACTGATCGTTCTTGTACTTAAGTCAATCCGCAAGCCACACTGAGACAGCATGTCAACTCCTAAAATAAAATCGTACTGCTGTTGTGTGTTGATCAAGAATATTCGTCGCCAGGTATATTCGCCAATCTTTATTATTAGAGTAGCCGACTCAGTAATCTTGAAATGTGATCCATTCGCGAGTCGACAAATGCTACTGTATGGTTTTATCTGATAAAGAGAAGACGGAAGGGAATCAAGAACATGCCGAGAAATAAATGAACGCGAGGCACCGGTATCTAATAGGGCAACAAATTGCTTTTCATTCACCGAAAGTGCAATCATAGGTAAAGGGCTAGGAAGAATATAGTGGGGAATATTAAGATTATTAAGGATCGGTTTGAAAGGGCTTCTTAAATTTGATAATGATAGTCATTCATGTAGATCGTCTTGGTTATCCTCTTCCAGAATCGCATTAGCCGCAGGACGGAGACGACAAAACGCGGCAGTATGTCCAGACTTATTACATTTTGAGCACTCCCATCTCTTGGTGGAGGAAACTGGTGCCGGTACTCTACTGGCGCGTAAATGAGCCGAATAGGCGTTTTGTCTACATTGTAGTGAATAAACCTGGTTAGCTAATTTTCGCATACTATTTAAATCCGTTGGTGGCTCCAAAATATGGAGATGAGCAGCTGTCGCCGTATTTACGTGCATAAATATAAGACTTGAAATTTCCGAGTCAGTCAAATCCAAGTTTAACGCGCGACTTTTATTGCTAATATCCTCAACAAACTCTCGTAAGGATTCCTCAGGACGTTGCCATCTGGCCACTAATTGACTTTTCAAGAGTTCTCGATCTATGGCTGAGAGAAGGTCATTAAGTATATTTTGCTTAATACTTCGCCAAACTGGTTCTTCTAACATAAATTGCGACCACCTCTTACTCAAATATCCTTCGCATCTTATTGCTAGCATTGTAATAAACTGAGATTCTGGAATCAATCTATTATCAGTCAAGGAGTCAACAGCTTCGATAAATTCAATTAACTTTTCTGCGTTCAACCCGTTGCAGATAGGAACTCGATCAAGCAGTTTGCTAATTACAGGTTGAGACCAAGATTCTGATGATAAATAAGTTCTTACAGAATCAGATGCGTTTGGAGAAAGTCGTTCAATTCTGTCGGTAGTGGTTGTTAGACGAGATGGAGGCTCTTCTTGAGTAGTTAATTTAGTAACTAAATCATTATGAGAACGTGCCAATCCAATGAGTGCTTGAGTAGTTCGCTCTTGTTGATTTAGCAAAGTTCGAATTAGCGTATCTAAAGAAACTTCCGAATGCCCGTTGTCTTCAAATGTGGGTGTATTTGCGACGCTCGATCGTTCATCGGAACATACATTAGTTGGAGCTGGAGGTATGTTATGAACAGATCCAGTAGCTTCTTGAGAATTATTGACATTGTCTCCTGCAATAACATTTTCTTCCTGTTCATTATTGCTTTGTCTATCTCTATATCTTAATGCCCGATCTTGAGCTGTAGTATTGTATAACGGCGATCGTTGGAGAGACATAACGCTTAAATTTTGTTTTAACAGGTTTTAATCAAAAATTTTTAATTTTAATAAGTAGTATTTTTTTTATTATTAATTTTACTTTTAATTTAACATTAATTTAAAAAACACCAAAACTTTGCTCTGCTACCATATAACACAGTGGATTTTAAATTCAATTTTTCTTTTTTTTGTTTTAATTAAAATAGAGAATAAAGAAGAAGATAATTATTTATTTTAAATTCGTATAATTATAATGTTTTTTTTTTACTATTAGTATTATATTATTCAACACATTTAATAAGTAATAGCTTATTATTAAAAAGAACTTATAATAAAATATATATAATATTACAGATTAAAAGCGTAAAATCGAGTGAATTTCAAAATACAATTCTTTTCATATTTTAAGAAAAAATGTTACTATTAAATAATTTATCATAATAGTATTTTTATGTAATTGAAATTTGAAAAAAGGTAATATAACGGTAAATGGTGTAAGTTTGACAGTGGCGACTGTGCGCAATGCCACAATATTATAACATCTAGAATTCATTTATATTTTTTTTACCTATGTTAATACGTGACATTGAGGACGTTTTTTTGAATATCTCAGGATCCACTGAACCGATTTGACTCAAAATCTAATCAGATCTAAGTTAAAGGTTGATAAACACAATAGAACAATCGGCATGCCTGTATGTTGTTCCGTTCTTAAGATATCGAAGGCGAAAAATTGACCACATACACACACACATACACACACACACATACACACACACACACACACACACACACACACACACACACACACACACACACAGACAGACATCAGTCAGAAAATGATCTTAAACGATTGCTAGGGTCTCAAAACGTGAAAATCTGTTAAAATCTCGAAATATTGTTTTCGGACTGAATCCATTACTTCCCTACCATAGTAGAGGTGGGAAGTAAAAATATTTTACTAAAAAAAATAAAAATTGTACGTAAATCAAGGTAACCATGATTTTTGCTATATTAAGTTAGCCATCAGTAGATCACCGAACAAAAAAGAGGGCCATGCTTTTTTCAAAGAATAAAAATTAAATTGTGTTTTAAAGACCACCAACAGCTAAGGTTATTTGGGCCTAAAAGAATAAAAAAAAAAGTGTTTATTTTTTGCAAATATTTACTAGGTGGGAAGTATAGGACTGGTCATCAGTAGAATTTTTTTGTCAGCCATTACATCTATATTATTTATTTTTTACGAAATTTACACTACAAATACATCAATTTCTAAGCAGACCGACTCATTTAGTTCTGCCGCCCTGGGCCTCCGCCGGGCTTAGTCCGCCACTGCTGAGAACCTCCTCCTTTTTTGAAATTGGTTAAAAAGATACAAAACAAACTGTTTGTATTTTAAAAACAAAAATTATTTGAACGTGTAAAAAGAATCAAAGATAAAAATCGTCATTTATCTTGGAAACTATAGTACAGTCATTGGTTCGAAAAATAGTGGTTACCTGGAAAGTTTTCCGGGAGTTTTGAAAATTGGTAATTTTATAGATTTTGATGTGCTCTTTCCGAATTTCGACTTTGCCTACTCGTATTTTTGCCGCTCGCGCCGCCATATTGGAAAAATGGCGCCTAAAAGCAGTTTTTTGACAATACCTCCTTTCCGACTTATTTTACGATAAAAACAGTTATATACAAAATGAAACTAGAGACAATTACCTACAATTTATGTATCAACCTTTTTTTCATAAAGTCAATAGTTTAGGCGTACGAGCGCCGCAAAGTGTACTCCAACACGCGTTTTGACCAAAAAACTCATTTCCACACCACCTTGAGGTAGAGTAAGCGGCGCGTTTTTAGTGTATTTGCCATATATGGCACATACACTATTGGCGTCGGTCGGATGGCAAGACCTAGGGGTCGGACCAAAATTTCTCGACGTTTCATACCCTCCTGAACAAGTTGCCACAATTTTTGAAAATGTTTATATATATATATATATGTATGTTCGTTCGAATTGATTCACGGATGGAAAAATATGCGTTAATATTTAAACCCATCACCGCACGAAGCCTATTTAAAATGGGCCCGATCGGACCACTTTAAGGGTAGTTTTTAGGGGTAGAAAAAAGTGTTTGGGCCCAAAAATACCGAAAAAAATCTCAGAATTGTTTCAAAATTGGAATTTAACCCTTTAGTAGAGATTAAAATGTGTTGCTAAAATTTTAACAAATTGGCACGACAGGACCGGACTTACAAATTTTATAAAAACACTAGTTTGCGGATCGTGATTTATTTGCTGACGGGTATATTTAATTTGGTACGGAGGTTGCATTGATAATAATATTGAAATTAAGAAAAAAAATATTATTTTAAGGCATGTATTAAGGGGTTAATTTTTTTATTTTGTCCAAAAACAAACTTAAGTTGACATAATAAAGCCACAAGGCCTGTATTAGCAAATACACTATATTGTCGGCAAGGTTTGGCACTGCGACCCGATTGGGATGAAACTGATTACGATGAAACTGATACTCCCATCGCGGATGATGTAGATGAAATTCCGGTCTGTGACGTTTCGATTGGTACTATATAGATAAAATATTTAAAAAACGTATGTTGAAATGTAATAATTTCTATAATTTGAGTGCTTTAGGAATTCTAAGGTCGCTGATTATTAATTTGTGGTCAAAAAATCAAAATTCGGTCGAAATAATTGAAGAGTATTCTGTTTAACTGTTAAAATCACTTAACACTTTTTGAAAGTTTGCATAAAACCCCTTAACGCGAAATGCTCTAGTATGAAGAATATTCAAAAAATATTAAGTTCCCATATCGAGGTTATAGACCTATTGATGGGCTATGTAAATGCGTTAAAAAAATTAGAAAAATCCAAAGAGGCCACCCTACAGAATAAAAATAGAAATCCTTGACGCGGAGTGCTCTAGTAAGTAGGGTGTTTAATGAATATTAATTTCTTATGTAGAGATTATACACCTATCCATGAGCTATCTATCTGTGTCGAAAAAATTTGCTAAATTTATTCGTAGCCACCCTAAGTATATAATTTTTTCCAGATAGTACTTTTGTACTAAAAATAGAAACCCTTGACGCAGACTGCTCTAGTAAGTAGGATGTTTTATAAATAATAATTTCCCATGTATGGATTATAGACCGATCCATGGGCCATCTAAATGAGTTAAACAAATTTGTAAAACCTGGAAGTGGTTACCTTAAAAAAGCAATTTCTTTGTGATCTTACTTTTTTACCTTAAACATACGAGCTCGAAAAAATTGCTTCAGTGGAGAGGCCACGTCTAGATTTTCCAATTTTTTTCGACGCAGTTAGATAGCTCATGGATAGATGTATAATCTCTACATAGAAAATTAATATTTATTAAACACCCTACTTACTAGAGCACTCCGCGTCAAGGATTTCTATTTTCAGTCGAAAAGTACTATCTTGAAAAAATGACATCCTTAGGGTGGCTACGAATAAATTTACCAAATTTTTTCGACACAGTTACATTGCTTATTGACAGGTCTATAATATCTACATAGAAAATTAATTTTCATTAAACACCCTACTTACTAGAGGACTAATTACGATGAACTCGCAACTGCACCTGGTCCATCAAGAACAACGAAGCGAAGAAGAATGCGCTAAATTTTAGGATAGTGAATTGCATGTGAACTAGGCCCACTGGGGATACCACGGTAAAAAAA
>CM077516.1:37414817-37434133 GCA_039654895.1 Mongoloraphidia duomilia | reverse complement strand
AATTGCATGTGGACTAGGCCCACTGGGGATACCACGGTAAAAAAAACGCGCCGCTTACTTTACCTCAAGGTGGTGTGGAAATGAGTTTTTTGGTCAAAACGCGTGTTGGAGTACACTTTGCGGCGCTCGTACGCCTAAACTATTGACTTTATGAAAAAAAGGTAGATACATAAATTGTAGGTAATTGTCTCTAGTTTCATTTTATATATAACTGTTTTTATCGTAAAATAAGTCGGAAAGGAGCTATTGTCAAAAAACTGCTTTTAGGCGCCGTTTTTCCAATATGGCGGCGCGAGCGGCAAAAATACGAGTAGGCAAAGTCGAAATTCGGAAAGAGCACATCAAAATCTATAAGATTACCAATTTTCAAAACTCCCGGAAAACTTTCCAGGTAAAACTACCAAATGACTGGGCTAATAGGTAACAAGTTAAAAAATATAAATGAAAGCATCTGGTGGGAGTACCGGTGCTGAAGGTGGGAAAACGCATCTTCAGTAGTTTAAAATTTAAATACCAAAAAATTTAAAAATAGGTAATAAATTATAATTTAAAAAAACTAAAAAACACGCTTTAATGAACTAAAAAGTAAAAAATAATTAATTTTATTGTAAAAAAGCGTGCGGTAGTATGAAAATATGATACAAAGCACCCCGCGCTTTTTTACAATAAAATTAATTATTTTTTACTTTTTAGTTCATTAAAGCGTGTTTTTTAGTTTTTTTAAATTATAATTTATTTTTGCTTTTTAGTCCTGGAGATCCTGGTCAGGATAATGGGACAAACTTATGGAATTATTGTATTGTAATCGGTCCTTGATAAGTGTGCTAAGTTTCAGTTTAATCTGAAGTTTTTTGCTTTTTTTTTTTAGTCCTAGAGATCCTGGTCAGGATAATGGGGCAAACTTATGGAATTATTGTATTGTCGTCGGTCCTTGATAAGTGTGCAAAGTTTAAACTAAATCTGACCGTTCAAAGTTGGTCAAAATCAAGTTCAAAGAAGTCGGTTACAAACTGACAAACAAGCAAGCACACAAGCAAGCAAGCACGCAAGCCCGCAAGCAAGCACGCAAACATATAGGTGAAGCTAATATAAGCGTGTTAAAAATATATAAGTATCAAGAAAAAAATAAAAAACGCTTAAATACATATATCAACGCATCAAAAAGTAGAAAATAAATTTGGGCTTGAGAATAGCCGAGCGTGTCGCAATGCTGTTGTTTACATGGCGTTGCTATGATTTCTCTATTACAAGTCTCCAGTTTCCGGGTTCTAGCCCGAGAGCTGGTAAAAGTGTAAATTGGATTTTCAATTTATTATTAAAAAAAAAATAATGAATTGAAAATATGAATTGGTGCTAGGCCCAAATAACCGTAGCTGTTGGTGGTATTTAAAACACAATTTAGAAAATAAATGAAATATAAATAAATGAAGTATAGGTACCTGCACGTTATACAAGAGAAAGAAATTTATTTTCTACTGTTTGGTAGGGTGTTTTTAATTTTTTTTTTAAATAGATATTTTTGTTCGTATTTTGGTTACACTGTTAGCGTTAAATATTTAACTCAAACGTAAAATTCGCATAAGAAGTTACACTTCAAGAATTATTGTTGTTTATAATAGAATTTTTCGAAATTATAGTTTAGAGTAGTAGCTGCCAGTCTTTCTCCAGATTATCTAATCTCCTTGATTCCCGTACATTATACAGGAGTGTAGATGAAGCAGGCAGGCAGGCATCGCACTTTAATGCATAGTAAAGTAACGGCAGGGACTAACATCGACGCAGGACACGGTCTGGCTTGATGCAACAGGAGGGCGGTAGTCCTGCCGCTCGAGAATCCAGGGAGTCGTTAAAAAACAACATATTTACATGTGCGATTTCCACCATGGTTCTCTGTCAGTCCTAAGGTATCTTCGCCATATGGTGCGTTCATCTCAGTTCAATGCATAGATATCCTAAAAGGTTCCTTAATGGAATGCTGCTATCAGTGGCGTAGCTAGGTCAGTGGCGGGCCAAACACAAAAGCTGACGTGGGCAGAATGAATATGAAAATGCTCATTCTAGATAGGTAGTGTTCACCCTCTCGGGTAGTTTTCCGAAAAACCATCAACGCACAGCTTAGAGTGGGATTTTTGAATAAGGGCCTCGCGCGCCTTTCTAAAAACCTTAATTATTCTATACTTCGTGAGGTTTCCCGGGGCACGTGGCTTACTTCGCCCACGCCTCGCGCCGCCTCTGAGCTAGTTGGCCAAATATAAAATATATATTATATATGTAGCATTTTTTTCAAAGCTGAAAACTTACTAACCATAGTTTTAGCTGGCATTAGGATTGGCTAGGAGCCCCTCTGAGCTTTGGGACCCTGGGCCACTGTCACTGCCCCACTTTGCCCTACGGTAGCTACGTTACTGGCAGCTATTGCCTTATTTATGATTATATTCTTTAAGAGCATATGCTACCAGAAGGGTTAAAACATCAGTAATAAGGATCGTCAAAAGATTAGAAATTTAAATTAGCGCAGCTATACTTATAGGTCTACAGTCAGTGAAACAGACAAAGACATCAAAGCCAGACACAGCAAATATATAGCTATAGGTACAATCAATGAAACAGACAAACAAATCAACGACAGAGACAGCAAACACAGAGTGTTAAAAAATGTAGATTTTTTAGATATAGAAGTTCGGCGTTATGGACGTCCTGATTGTATTTTTGAAGCTAAAGGGTTAGGATAAACGCAAAATTAAGGACTAAGAATTACATTACAGATCCTTCAGGCGTATTTTTTGAAAAAAAGTTTTGCCTACGTATGAAAGATTACGTAATTTTTTTTTAAGTTGTAAATTTTTCCTGGAAAATAATTCCATTTATCACCTGAAGGATCTGTAAAGCGATTCTTGGTCCTTCATTTGGCGTTTAATCGAACTCCTTAGCTTTAAAAATACCGTCGGGAGAGTCATAATCGTTTTTAGGCGAGGGGAAAGGATTTGATATGAAGAGTGCAGGGGGCATTTGTAAGTATGCAATGTTCCCTTAGATATTGGCTTCAAACAAATTACTAAGCCAACGCGAATTTCAACTGTTTGCTAAGCCTTCTGTTGTTTTATCAATTAATTTAGCATAGCCTACTATTAAAAATCAGTGTTTTACGTATAACTCTGTTATTTTTGAAAATAAATCCATCAACCCTTATATCAAATTAAAGCGAAAAAAAATCTCTTTCCAATGGTGTCATGGCTATCTTTGACGTGTATTTAAAAAAACAAAGTTGATACAAGTATCTCTAAAACCATAAAAGTAAATAAAAATATGAAAAGAGATTTGAAATCTTCATAAAAAAGGGCCTTAAGAAAGTGAAAATATTTATTTTCTAACTTACTTAATAAGCGAGTTATAAACAAAAAACGAAAATGGGTAAATCTCGTTTTTCAACTGTCGGTCGCGAACCAAGCAAAATATGGAAAGTTTGACTACGCAGGGTAGTAGTACTGGAGATTCTGCACATTTTGTCTCATTTAACCAAATCTCTATCTCCCATAACAACGGAGATCCCCATGTTGAGGATGAGTCTGTGGACACACTGTATATATATTTATATATATTATAGATTGGGTGCTTACTTGATGTAAATTAATATTAAACATTTTGAATAATAATAAAACACAAGGTTTTTTAAAATTTACACTATAACTTTATTTTATGACAATTGTTTCGTCAACACAGTGACTTCTTCAGAAAATATCTTATACTAAAATAAAATACAAAACGTACAAATAATATATAGGTTCTTATCAGGTAAGAAATAAAGTTAAAACTACTAGCAAATCTATAGACTAAGTAAAAGAAAAAGAAGAGAACAACCAACTAAAGTATACATTCAATAATTATAATTTATATTAAGGAGGGGTGAACTATTCAAGTCTAATTGATCGTTTAGGAGATATCCTAACTTTTTGTGTTTATTAATTTCTAATGATTCTAACAAGTTTAATTTCATGCTTTTATTTTCCATATGTAGAATTTTGAAGTCTTCTTGATATGTATGTCCTTCTTCTAGTAAATGATTGGCGTACGTGGAATCCTGTTTTTTCATTTTATAGCTCTTTATGTGTTCTCCAATTCTTCTTTTGAAAGTTCTACCTGTTTGACCGATATAATATTTAGGACAATCCTTGCACATTAATTTATAGACACCAGATTTATTATTTTTATTTGCTCTATCTTTATTGTTTTTTATTATTTTACTCAGTTTATTATTTGTTTTAAATGCTATTTTTAAGTTATGTTGTTTTAATATTTTTGAGGCTAATGTTTCCGAAATTCTTCCTGTATATGTGATTGATTTATAATTATTATTCTTATCTTTAATAGGGATAGGAAATATAAGCTTAATAGCATCTTTAAATAATTTATTTGTCAAAATGTTATTAACTATTGATGGGTTAAATCCGTTGTTAATCGCGATCTGTTTTATTAAGTTTAATTCTTTATTATAATTTTCTATGGACATAGGTATATTGATGAGTCTATGTACCATGCTATGAAAAGTAGTCATTTTTTGTTGGTATGGATGGTTAGAACTATTATGTATGATTACATCTGAATATGATGGTTTATGGTAAATAGCAAAACTGTGTAAATTATTTTTCTTTGTAATAGTTAAGTCTAGAAAATTAATTGAATTATTGGACTCTTCTTCTATAGTGAAAGTGATATTATGGTGGATATTATTAATAAACGCTAAAAATGAATCTAACTGTCTAGTAGTTCCAATAAAGCATGTCAAAATATCATCAACATACCTATACCAATATACAAAATTTTTTATCAGTTTGTTATTATGAATTGTTTCCTCTATATTATCCATGAAGATTTCTGCGAGCAAGGGACTCAAGGGATTGCCCATAATTAAACCTTCATTAGCTTTATAAAACGTATTATTAAACTGAAAATAATTTTGATTAAGACATTCTTTAAGTAAAGTTATTATTTCATTTTTAATACCTGGTAAAACTTTTTTCTTTTCTAACATGTTTTCAATTATTTTTATGATATCTTTAGGGGGTATACTAGGGAATAAATTTTGTACGTCGAACGAGACCAGTTTGGCGTTCGTTGGTAATTTTATTTCTTTAATTTTATCTACTAGTTCATATGAATTTTTTATACTATATTTTGGTTCAAAGTTACAATGTGTTCTAATGATTGTTATTAACCTTTCTGATAATTTTACAGATGGAGCAGTTATAAAAGATACTACGGGTCTAATAGGCAAATTATTTTTGTGTAATTTAATTAAAGAGTAAAGTTTCGGGGCTTGAGGATTCATTAAAGTTAACTTTCTTATAGAATGGTTGTTAAAAATCAGTTCCGTGTTATCTATTGCTTTTTTAATATTTTTCTGATATAATTCTGTCGGGTCTTTATTAATTTTTGTATATTTTGTTGGTTCTAAAAATTGTACTGTTTTGTTAATATACTCTACTTTATCTATTGCAATAATTGTTTTTCCTTTGTCAGCTCTTGTGAAAACTATATCATTATTGTTAGATTTAAATTTAATTGATTTGGCTGTTTTTTCATCTTTGTTAACCTTGTTTACACTTTTAATTTCTCTTTTTAAAATATCTGCGGTCTGGTATTTGACCAACATATTATAGGGAACGTCTTTTAGTGCTAATTCTGTTTCAACCGCAAGATTATCTAAAATGTTCTCATTTATCATAGGTTTTAAATTATGACTGAAACCTTTATTTAATAAATTGATTTCTGTGTTTGTAAAATTAGTTTTAGTTAGGTTTATGAATTTATCCGCAAATTTATGATCAGAGAATCTTTGATTAGGAAACGGAATATGGTTAGCTTTTTGTTTTTTTGCAATTAAATTGTTTAATTTTTTATTTTGTCTCTCAAACTTTTTATGTATTATTATATCTATTTGATTTCTAATATTATTATCTAAAATGTCAAATTCTATATTATGGAGTCTATTAACTAATTCTGTGTGTATTACTTTTAGATATATATTATAGACATCTCTTTTATTATATTCATGTTTCCTGTCAGTTTTTAGCCAGATTTTTAATCCTGCCAATTGTCCCTTTTTGGCAGCGTTAGATGTGTTATTAGTTTATTAGTAGTATACCCCCTAAAGATATCATAAAAATAATTGAAAACATGTTAGAAAAGAAAAAAGTTTTACCAGGTATTAAAAATGAAATAATAACTTTACTTAAAGAATGTCTTAATCAAAATTATTTTCAGTTTAATAATACGTTTTATAAAGCTAATGAAGGTTTAATTATGGGCAATCCCTTGAGTCCCTTGCTCGCAGAAATCTTCATGGATAATATAGAGGAAACAATTCATAATAACAAACTGATAAAAAATTTTGTATATTGGTATAGGTATGTTGATGATATTTTGACATGCTTTATTGGAACTACTAGACAGTTAGATTCATTTTTAGCGTTTATTAATAATATCCACCATAATATCACTTTCACTATAGAAGAAGAGTCCAATAATTCAATTAATTTTCTAGACTTAACTATTACAAAGAAAAATAATTTACACAGTTTTGCTATTTACCATAAACCATCATATTCAGATGTAATCATACATAATAGTTCTAACCATCCATACCAACAAAAAATGACTACTTTTCATAGCATGGTACATAGACTCATCAATATACCTATGTCCATAGAAAATTATAATAAAGAATTAAACTTAATAAAACAGATCGCGATTAACAACGGATTTAACCCATCAATAGTTAATAACATTTTGACAAATAAATTATTTAAAGATGCTATTAAGCTTATATTTCCTATCCCTATTAAAGATAAGAATAATAATTATAAATCAATCACATATACAGGAAGAATTTCGGAAACATTAGCCTCAAAAATATTAAAACAACATAACTTAAAAATAGCATTTAAAACAAATAATAAACTGAGTAAAATAATAAAAAACAATAAAGATAGAGCAAATAAAAATAATAAATCTGGTGTCTATAAATTAATGTGCAAGGATTGTCCTAAATATTATATCGGTCAAACAGGTAGAACTTTCAAAAGAAGAATTGGAGAACACATAAAGAGCTATAAAATGAAAAAACAGGATTCCACGTACGCCAATCATTTACTAGAAGAAGGACATACATATCAAGAAGACTTCAAAATTCTACATATGGAAAATAAAAGCATGAAATTAAACTTGTTAGAATCATTAGAAATTAATAAACACAAAAAGTTAGGATATCTCCTAAACGATCAATTAGACTTGAATAGTTCACCCCTCCTTAATATAAATTATAATTATTGAATGTATACTTTAGTTGGTTGTTCTCTTCTTTTTCTTTTACTTAGTCTATAGATTTGCTAGTAGTTTTAACTTTATTTCTTACCTGATAAGAACCTATATATTATTTGTACGTTTTGTATTTTATTTTAGTATAAGATATTTTCTGAAGAAGTCACTGTGTTGACGAAACAATTGTCATAAAATAAAGTTATAGTGTAAATTTTAAAAAACCTTGTGTTTTATTATTATTCAAAATGTTTATATATTTATATATATATATATATATATGTGTTCGCGGCATAACTCTCGAAAGACTTAATTGATTTGAACGAAATTTGGTACACACGTTGGAATCCATCACCGCACGGAACCTATTTAAAATGGGCCCAATCGGACTATTTTAAGGGTAGTTCTTAGGGGTTGAAAAAAGTTTTTGGGCCCGAAAATACCGAAAAAAATTTCAGAATTGTTTCAAAATTGAAATTTAACCTTTTAGTAAAGATCAAAATGTGCTGCTAAAATTTTAATAAAATCGGCCCGATAGGACCGGACTTACAAATTTTATGAAAACACTAGTTTTGCGGATAGTGATTTACTTACTGAAGGGTGTATTTAATTTGGTACAGCGGTTGCAATGATAATAATATTGAAATTAAGAAAAAAATATTATTTTAAGGGATGTATTAAGGGGATGATTTTTTTATTTTGTCCAAAAACAAACTTAAGTTCACGTATTAAAGCCACAAGGCCTGTATTAGCAAATACACTATATTGTCGGCAGGGTTTTGGCACTGCGACCCGAGTTTTTTTTTGTTTATTATTACCAATTGCTTATAGAAAATAATGTTCAACTGTTTTTGAAACTACTAAAGTAGGTACACAGTACAGACTATTAAATTAATTATCAGTCACAGTATGAAAAAAGTTAAATATTTAAAAAAAGGGGAAATTGAGTGATAGGCTGCATAATAATTACATTATATTATTTGTATATAGGTATATATTATATATTATGTGACTTATCTATAAAATACATAAAAATACAACCACATAATAGTATATTGTATTTCTAGTCTTAATGAGGTATTTTACTGACAAGTAGTGACAATATGTTAAAACGAGCGATTTGGCGAGTTTTTAGTCACACGAGTCATATCATTACGCTCGAGAAATATATTATGGTATTTTTTGCCATACCCACTAAAAAATAGCTACTTTTTACGTCATTTCCAGTATTTTCAAAAAATGTTGACAATTCATTTGCGTTGCCAACTTCACTTTTTTAGTAGACCATGAGTAGCTGTCACAGTGCGCACGCACAGTAAATGGAAAATGTTTATTTACCACACTAGTGTGTTTAGAAAACACCTGCCTGTTAACAGACCCATTCCGTGCATACATATACACGAATGCAAAGTAGCTATTTTATAGTAGGTGTGGCAAAAAGTATGTTTTATGTACACACATCAAAGGGAATGGTCAACGCCGGTCTCATATGACTTTGTTTTTAACCGACTTCAAAAAAAAGAGGTTTCTCAATTCGACCGTATATATTTTTATGTGGTTATGTTTTATGTACGTTCGCGGATAACTTCGTCGTTTATGAACCGATTTTGAAAATTTTTTTTTATTTGAAAGGATATACTTTCAGATTGGTCCCATAGAAATTTCATCAAAATCGGTTCAGTAGTTCGGCTGATTTTAATAAAAGTAAGTAACGGCGTGTGATTCTTTATAAGGTAAATGTTACTTTTTGACACTAAAAAGTAAAAAATAAAAAACTTTTTAACAAAGAAAAAACCTCCTTCAAAAAGGCACTAAAAAAAGGAAAATAATGAAATTTTGAGGTCTGTGCCAATTAAAATATGAAGTCGGTTAAAAAGTATAGTATAGTGATTAATATCTTCTTTTTAACCAACTTCATATTTTAATTGACACAGACCTCAAAATTTCATTATTTTCCTCTTTTTAGTGCCTTTTTGAAGGAGGTTTTTTTTTTTGTTAAAAAGTTTTTTATCATCCAGACGACTCAGTTTTCATTTTCACTACGGGTGTTTGTCAGTGTGTGTATATTATTGTGATTATTGTGAAACATGTATTAAGAGCTGGGACACAAGAAATTAATACCGCTGAAGCAGTTGCAATAATTGCGTCATCTTCGCTATACATTTTGTTTAATGTTGGTGTATATTCGCTAAACAATGGTTGTACTTTAAGCTTGGTCAACATTGGCCAAACAGAGTTCTGACGTGTGGATACTGGACATATTCAAATGATCACACATGTCTAACCAGTAACCTGTACTCTGTAGGCTGTAACCATATCCAACATTATTTGCCAATACATTCGTCAGCATTGGCATACGTTGGCCGTGTTGTCTGGAGCCGGCTTAATATTGTAACGAATCTAGGCAGGCTGGTTGGAGCCTTGATTCGTTGGCTTAACATGGATCACGCAGCCTTGAGCGCGAAGAAATATTCTGATTAACAACAATAAGAAAACCCGCCACCATGGATGTGAAATGACCAGGAAAGTTCATATAAGCAAGAGCAAGAATGAAACACCAGAGTCACGTATACATTCTCAACGAGAGCAAACGTGAAAAGTGCAACGGGAAATAAATATACCACCAGCGAGTTAAAAGTTCTTCGAGTGACCTAGTGCAAATAATCTTCCAGTACCAAGTGACAAACAGTGTGGAAGATATTTGCGAGTGACAGACGAGATCTTCGAGTGATTAAGTGCAGATAATCTTCTGGTGCAAAGTGACAGACAGTGTGGAAGATATCTGCAGGTGGCAAATAAATACCACCACCATAGACATATAGTGGACCCAGTGAACAATATACGTACCACAGACATATGGTGGACACATAGTGGTCAAGCAGTGGTCAAGTAGTGACGAAGTGTTGGTCAACAAAAACTGACCAGCGGTCAAGCAAAACTGACCAACGGAAAATAGACAAAAAGCGAACAGTGAATAAAGTGAGGAACAATAATTGTCCAAAGCATGTAAACGGTTGTCACTGTTGTGAAAGAATAGATAAATAAAATATTTACCAAAGTTACCAACGAGTTTTGTTACAATATGTATAGACAAATACAATAAAAAATATTATGCAATAAAAATGACATATCTGATAATATACCCGTATTTCAACCATTATGTACCCGTACTGCCACCATTTATAGATAATCCGTATTCCTCGATATATGTTATTAATATGATGTTCACAGTTTTTCAGTTATTTTTTTTCCAGGTCCTTAATAAAATGATAATATCTGGGTGCCGAGCTTTGCTCGGATGAGTTCAAAAAAATAATACTTGTATGCTGTGAGATATTATTTTCTCAGAATATTATTCCGAAACGAATTTATTTCTGAAACATAATTTAAATAATTGTTTCTGTTAAATATTTTAAATACCTATGTGTATTTTTGAGCGTAATAACTAAGTATCAACTTGAATCAAGCATTTGTTCCTGTAAATATTACTTAGCTCGCCATTTTCAAATCTACCGCCGTTATTGTTTTGTTGACTGAAGAACTCGCAAAAACCGATTTTCATAGATTGAATATCTTGTAAAAATGTTCGAATCAGATGAAATTCTGCTTGCCCGTTGCTGTTTCAATAATTCATTTTTAAACATTGATACCAAATATCAACTTTATCGAAGTACTTTTTCTCTGTGATGTCATCTTAGCAACTTCCAGTAAATTTCAAATATTTTTTTTGCATAGAAGGTACCTACTGAAAAACTCACAAAAATCGATTTTCGAAGAAATAGAATTCATATTATATCTTTTAATAACAAACGTCAGACTATAAACCTGCAGCGCAAAACTTTTTTGCATGCATCTTCACCATAGTTTTTAAAAATCGATGTGTTTTGATATACTGCATGCCTGCGTCGCTAGAAGTGCGGCCCTTCGGGCCGCCGTGCAAATTTTTAAACAAAACTTTTTTGTATGTATCTTAACAATAGTTTTCAAAAATCGATGTGTTTTTACACAGACTCGCGGTGCCAGAAGTGCGGCCCTTCGGGCCGCCTTTTTGTCATTATTTACATATTGTGCAAGACACTTCTTATATTAGTGTTCATTTACAGTTTTAACCCTTGTGATATATTATACAAAATCAATGTAGAAATAGGCTTCGAATCGATCTGACAATTGACCGAGTTATAAATAAAAAAACCCTTTTTTTAATTGCTCCCCTCTGGGACCAAAATTCCTACCTAGATCGATTTCTCGCCCCGAAAAATACCCATTCTGTAAACTTCATCAAAATCGTTATTCGTTTTTGAGAAAAAAAAGTCTAGGTAAGATTATACGTCATACTATTTAACGTACATAATATACATATTTTGTATAGGTAATATAAAAATAACATACTTAGGTACCTATTTATTTAAATATTAGTTAAAACTACTTACATAATTATGTTTAGTTTTTATTTCTGTTATTTTTTACTATACAAATAGTTCACGGATTATTTTAATAAGTTAAAAATTCTGTCAGAGTATTTTGACATATAAATAATGAAAGTAGTTTGTTTTCTCCAAAGCCTACTCACGATATTACAATGTTTTGACAAGTCAAAAAACCGTTTTTAAAAATGATAAAATCGATAGGAAAACGAATTTTTCCAGGGATGAGACCTAGCTAAATCGATTTTTTGCCCCCCGAAACCCCTTTTCGGTAAATTTGATCAAAATCGTTAGAGCCGTTTTCGAGAAAATATTTATATAGATACATAGAAACATAGATATATACAAGATTTACTCGTTTAATAATATAGGGGGATTTTCTTTTTCTCAAAGAACTTTTCTTAATCATGATGCATTTTTAGGTATCAACAATCGTTTTTTGACTGAATATTTTTTTTCAAAGCAAATGAAAATTTAAGGATCCAATCTTCTAACACTACTATATTTTTCTCATATGTCTCATAGTTTAGGGAAATTAATTTAAAATTAAAAAAAAGATTTGTATTATTAAAAAAAAATATTGATAAGTATTCTCTATTTATTAGATACTAGCCGTTACCCGTGACTTTGCCCACGTATATTTCGATTTATGTTTTATTGTCCCCCCCGCGAAAAATTCTCCTCCTGCGAAGCGATGCCGGGCTGGTGGTGTTTACACGCTCAAATTTTATTAATACATTACTCACTCGCTTCAAAAATGACTTCCATACAAACTTTCATCCCCTATTTAACCCCTTAGGGGATGAATTTTTAAAAATTCTTTCTTATTGCTCACCTACGTTTTATAAGGAACTCCTGTGCAAAATTTCATGCTTCTGACTTCAAAAATGACGAACTTCCATACAAACTTTCATCCCATTTTTAACCACCTTAGGGGATGAATTTTCAAAAAAAAATTCTTAGTGCTCACATACGTTATATAAGACACTCATGTGCAAAATTTCATGCTTCTAACTTCAAAAATGACGAATTTCCATACCAACGTCCATCCCCTATTTAACCCCTTTAGGGGTTGAATTTCGAAAAATCCTTTCTTAGTGGGTGCTTACGTCACAAAAGGAATCTACTGTCCAAATTTCAAGTTTATATCTTCAGCGGTTTGACCTAGGCGTTGTCTGTCAGTCAATCAGTCAGTCAGTAACGGAACTGTTTTATATATATAGATAGACTAGCCGTTACCCGTGGCTTCGCCCACGTATTTTACGATTACAATTTATAACCCCCACCGCGAAAAATTCTCCTCCTGCGAAGCGAAGCCGGGCTGGTCGTGTTTATTCGCTCGAATTTTATAATACATAACTCATTCGCTTTGCTCGTTCGCTCGGATTTTATTAATACATTAGACACTTCGTTTGAATATTATTAATTCCTTCTTCGCTCGTTCGCTTGATTATTATTAATACATAACTCACTCGCTTCGCTCGTTCACTCGAATTTTATTAATACATGACTCACTCGCTTCGCTCGTTCGTTTGAATATTAATAATACAATACTTACCCGCTTCGCTCGTTCGCTCGAATTTTATTTATACATTACTCACTCGCTTCGCTCGTTCGCTCGAATATTAATAATACACTACATTTGTTATCCCCCCGCGAGAATCTCCCCCCTAAATTTGTTATCCCCCCGCGTGAATTTTCCCCCTAATTTGTTATCCCCCCGCTAGAATCTTCCCCTCTAATTTGTTATCCCCCGCGTGAATCTTCCCCCTAATTTGTTATCCCACGGCGAGAATCTGCCCCCCTGCGTAGCTTTCTATTAGTGAAAGAATTTTTAAAATCGGTTTAGTAGTTCTAAAGATAAAACAAAAACAAATCTATCCCACGGGAACCGTACATTTTTCCGGGATAAAAAGTAGCCTATAACATTATCTGACCCCTAAACTACCGCTATGCAAAAAATCATGTCGATCCCTTGCTCTGTGAAAAACAAAAACAAAACTATCCCACGGGAACCGTACATTTTTCCGGGATAAAAAGTAGCCTATAACATTCTCTGACCCCTAAACTACCACTAAGCAAAAAATCATGTCGATCCCTTGCTCTGTGAAAAACAAATACAAAACTATCCCACGGGAACCGTACATTTTTCCGGGATAAAAAGTAGCCTATGTGCTATTCCAGACTAAATCTATCTCTGTGCCAAATTTCATCCAGATCCGTTCAAAAATGACGAATTTCCATACAAACTTTCATCCCCTATTTAGCCCCCTTAGGGGATGAATTTTCAAAAATCCTTTCTTATTGCTCACCTACGTAATATAAGGAACTCCTATGCAAAATGTCATGCTTCTAACTTCAAAAATGACGAACTTCCATGCAAACTTTCATCCCCTTTTGAGCCCCCTTAGGGGATGAATTTTCAAAAAAAAATTTCTTAGTGCTCACCTACGTTATATAAGAAACTTTTGTGCAAAATTTCATGCTTCTAACTTCAAAAATTACGAATTTCTATATAAACGTTCATCTCCTATTTAACCCCCTCGGGGGTTGAATTTCGAAAAATCCTTTCTTATTGCTCACCTACGTAATATTAGGAACTCCTGTGCAAAATGTCATGCTTCAAACTTCAAAAATGACGAACTTCCATGCAAACTTTCATCCCCTTTTAGCCCCCTTAGGGGATGAATTTTCAAAAAAAAATTTCTTAGTGCACACCTACGTTATATAAGAAACTTCTGTGCAAAATTTCATGCTTCTAACTTCAAAAATGACGAATTTCCATACAAACTTTCATCCCCTATTTAGCCCCCCTAGGGGATGAATTTTCAAAAATCCTTCCTTATTGCTCACCTACGTAATATAAGGAACTCCTATGCGAAATGTCATGCTTCTAACTTCAAAAATGACGAACTTCCATGCAAACTTTCATCCCCTTTTTAGCCTCCTTAGGGGATGAATTTTCAAAAAAAAATTTCTTAGTGTTCACTTACGTTATATAAGAAACTTTTGTGCAAAATTTCATGCTTCTAACTTCAAAAATGACGAATTTCCATACAAACTTTCATCCCCTATTTAACCCCCTTAGGAGTTGAATTTCAAAAAATCCTCTCTTAGTGGGTGCCTACGTCACAAAAGGAACCTACTGTCCAAATTTCAAGTTCATATCTTCAGCGGTTTGACCTGGGCGTTGTCTGTCAGTCAATCAGTCAGTCAGTCAGTCAGTCAGTCAGTCAGTCAGTCAGTAACGGAACAGTTTTATATATATTATAGATATATTGTGCATATAGGTACAACTTATAAAAATTGCGATTTTATATGGGATTTGTATCATTATGTAACATTAAATTCTTTTCCGTTCCTGAGGCACTTTTTTCAAGTTGAAACTGTATCGTAATGACTATGTAAGCTGTTACGCCGGCGATCACCTATAAGAAAATTTTGAAAACGTACATATTTTTGACTTGTGCACACTTATGTAATAATTTATTGCACTAATAAAATATTGTAATATTAGCTCTTTTGCAGTTTACAGTCAATTAGAAATGTGACTTAGGTACACCAAATATTTCAGAGGGCCTTGCGTGCAGGTGCAGTACTCGAAGTATTACATTTCAGAAACCGATTTCATCCGAGGCATTGTATTATAGAAATTCTGGAACGTAATCTGACACGCTGCTAGCGAGTAAAGACATAGACATAGTTAATTGGGCCACCTGTCTTTGTCGTACAGTCTATTAAGACTGTAGTGGAACACGAACAGGTGGTCCAATTAACTATGTCTGTCTTTACTCGCTTTCCACGCACAGAGTGGTATAAGTCATAAGTGAAATATTCACTAGTTATACCGTATAACTAGTGATTATTCCACTACTATATTATTTCAGTGATGGATACTCAAAAGTTAAGATTTCTCGATCACAGTACCACCACGCCTATTTACTTTAGCAGTTGGTGGGGCTTAATAAAAAATAATTTTAAAAAAAACTTACTTGCTTGACAAAACTTCCATCCAAAGGAAATAGACCGCATCCACTGAACTCGACAGGAGTGTGTAAAAGTTGCATTGAAAACATATTTAACTGAAAATTAAAGCGGTTAATTTTATATAGAAATACTATTTGACGAACTAAAAATAGTTCAACAGTGTGAATTGACACTGTACCTTTGCTGATAATGAATCATCTTTAATTTTTGTCATCAAAATATGGACATATTTTGCCGTTTTATGAGCCTGAAAATAATTTAGATTTGAAAGTTTCAGTTAGTAATAGTTGTTTCGTTTCCGTGCCGTGTGCGTTTCAGTCTCAGGTGTCAGATTATACAAATTCAGAAGACTTTCATTAAGTTGTGAAAGGAAATCAATAACTAATAACAACTGATAAAAAATAGAATATAGTAGAGTTCTGAGTGAATACATATTAATTCTAATTTCTTTTTTACTGAAAAACTATTTTGACGCGGCTCCGTAGTTTTTATAAAACTATCAGTGATTTAATCGAAAATGCATTTCGAGATCAAAAAATTAATGGGGGTTCAAACACCCACGTAGTATAGCTCTGACAACCTTTTATTAAATATTTATTTAAGACAATAACAGACAAAGTGTTTTCTATCGAATGATCGAATTCTATTTTAAAAATTCAGTCATTCGTCACAACTCACATAAAAACAGCTTACAGCTTACATTCCTTTGCACAACGCGACCGACCGAAGTTGACTTAACGACAGTTGACTATTAGTCAGGGGTACAGCGCCAATATTTTAAAGTGATTACTAACATGCTGAATTTTCGTGAGTAGCTTAGTTTTGACGAGTCCCCCAAATCTCTCTCTGCGACAATTCTCGGTAGAGGTATGCAAAGTTCTGCGCAGCCGCTAAACATGTTGATTTGGCGAGTTTTTAAATTTTATACATAACACTTTGTTTTTCAGTTAAATTGCCAGATAATTTATAAAAAAACAGGAAGCTGCGCTTGTCCTACAAAAGCGATGGGTGGACTGGCGAGTCCTCCGTCCCCAATATGTAAAAATAAGGAGGTCTGAAATTTTATTACTAACGGGCTGATTTTTAGTTTATTATTATATTAATATTTTTGAAAGGGTCAAATTGTCCTACAAATTGTCCGGTAGGGTTTTCCGGTCCTACGCCCTGAAAGTGTCAGTTCCACAAATATTCTAAACTGATTACTAATAATTTAATTTTTGTTTTTTTCTTGTGGAAATGGAGTGTAGAATACAATATAATTGGTGTCCTACAATAAAATTGGGAGATATTGATAAAAAAGCCAAAAAACTATAGTCCATTGAAATGTTACATTAGGCTTGCATTTTGGGTAGGACGAGATTTTTTTTACCGTTGCGTAGGGGTGCCTGGTGTAAGTTTAAAATTGAGTTTTCAGGGTCGGCGGCCACCTCATTTGGCCGCCATTTTGAAAAAGGGGTGCTAACAGGTTTTAAACTGTATCTCCGTAACGGTACATCTTACAGAACATCTGTAGATAGGTTTTTGTTTAGAATCGAATTCTCTACAACTTTACTAGAGAAACTTTTTGTCGTAAATTTAATAATTAAAAAGATATGCTTTATAGAAAATAGAATATTTTGTAATTATTGAATTTATGACAAAAAGTGTTTCTAGTAAAGTTGCAGAGAATTCGATTATAAACAAAAAACGTATGTACTAATTTTCTGTAAGAAATACCATTACGGAGATATAGTGCAAAACCTGTTAGCACCCCTTTTTCGAGATTGCGGCCAATTGAGGGGGCCGCCAACCCCGAAAACTCAATTTTAAACTTACACCGGCTCCCCCTACGCAACGGTAAAAAAAATCTTGTCCTATCCAAAATGCAAGGTTAGCCTAAAGAAATGTAACATTTTAATGGACTAATATCAGAATGAGCCATGACTCTATGTACGTATTTATACAGGGTGTATCACAGAAAACCGAACATAGGGAAAACTCCATTGTGCAAATTAGTTAGGATCAACGATTACTTTGGCCACATATGAGTATGGGTACCATGGTAACGCTGACTAACCATTATTTAATAACAATAATAGCTAATAATGAATAATTAGAAAAACCAGTTAAAATAAATTCTTCAATATTACCTAAATGAATTTATTTTTATTAATGAAACAATTTTTTATTAAGAAAATATTTTTTTAACTAATAATTAAACAAAACAAACAGTTAAAATAAAAAATTAAAGCAAATGTTCAAATAAACCTCCATTTTGAATTAAGCAGTGGCTTAATCGGTTACAAAAACTTTGTCTCACTTTATCTAACATTACAGGAGTCATATTGAAACATACTTCGACGACTTTGTCTTTAAGTTCATCCAGATTTTGCCAAATTTTGTCAAATGAACAGCAAAATGCATTTGTTACTGTATACGTACACCATGGTAACGACCTCTGAATAGAGGGCAAAGCAATCTCTGATCTTAACTAATTTGTACTGTGTACTTTTCCCTATGTTCGGTTTCCTGTGATACACCCTGTATAAAGTTGCTATCGTTATTTTGGTGTTTTTATTTTAGTTTCAATTATTTTCAATAATCACTAAAATAACCATAGCGATCCTATATAAATACGTAAATTACAAAAATATCAATTTACCGGATATCCAATTAAAATAATACGTTATAGTATTGAAGCCTTTTTTGTAGGACTAACGATACCTACCAATATTTTTGTAGGACACTGCATTATTTGATCAGAGAATACACAGACCTATCCAGTATTACCTTTGTCCTACAGTTAGTAATCAGTTTAGAATATTCGTGGAACTGACACTTTCAGGGCGTAGGACCGGAAAACCATACCGGACAATTTGACCCTTCGATTTCAAAAATATTAATATAATAATAAACTAAAAATCAGCCCGTTAGTAATAAAATTTCAGACCTCGTTATTTTTACATATTGGGAACGGAGGTCTCGCCAGTCCACACATCGCTTTTGTAGGACAAGCGCAGTTTCCTGTTTTTTTATAAATTATCTGGCAATTTAACTGAAAAACAAAGTGTTATGTACAAAATTTAAAAACTCGCCAAATCAACATGTTTAGCGGCTGCGCAGAACTTTGCATACCTCTACCGAGAATTGTCGCAGAGAGAGGTTTGGGGGACTCGTCAAAACTAAGCTACTTACGAAAAATCAGCCTGTTAGTAATCACTTTAAAATATTGGCGCTGTACCCCTGACTATATATCTCTAATATAGGATTGCTCTGTCTGTTATTGGCTATTGCCCTTAGTTTTACCTCTTGCGATGTTAAAATTGATGATGAAATTAGAAAGGTGTCTAGCGCAATGTGTAATAAGTCATAATATAGTACAATAAATTTCAAATCGATAAAATGTTCTATGTTTTGATGTGTTCCAATAAAGATCAAGAAGAAATACAAGATGCTCCACAACACATTACCGAACTGACTCAGCAAGATAAAAACAATTTGAACTGAAAAACAAGAGTTCAGCAGTTGGGCTGAATCTGTTAATTCCAAATGAATCGTGCTGATATCCTGAATTTTTTGTGTCAATGTTCCAATTTCTAAAATATAATTTTT
>CM077516.1:37333851-37414717 GCA_039654895.1 Mongoloraphidia duomilia | reverse complement strand
GCGATTAAATGAGCCATTTTCCTGAGAGTAGTTCTTTCAATTATCAACGAAAGGCAGCACTTGTGGTAGGTACAAACATTATTTATTCCCCATTAGTGTCGTGTCATTTTAGTGGTATAAATTAATTATTAAATTAATTAAATAATTAAGTTATACCACTAAAATGACACGACACTAGTGGGAAATAATGGTTGTCTCTATCATAACTGCTGCCTCTCGTGGATAATTGAAAGAACTACTCTCAGGAAAATAGATCATTCAAAGTAGCTGACCTCTATAGTCTTTAACTGACATTAATTCTAAGCTGGATGAACTCGAAGCAAATATGGCCGCTGCTGAATGTCAGAGCCTTAGACCATGGATATAGAAATGGGCAACTAGAATCAAGTACTCCAGCACCTTCTTCAATACACCTCACTCAACGTTTTTCATGCTTGTAACTTTCACCTAAGTCCAATGTATTTCCATATATCGATATAATTTATTTAATGCATATAATCTGTCATGTTTTGTTGATTCTGTCAAAACACGGATCCAGAGTGAAGTTAACATTGCTAGTTCAGTTGCATCGTCGAAGATCAGAGCAGATGGAGAACTCAATTGACTTGTTAAAATTACAAGTTCATCCCGCTTAGAACATGCCTATGCTGCCACCTATAGTTCGATTTAATTGCCAATAGGTCCTGGGAAGAATATTGATTAATGCATCGGGAAATTATTTTTGTAGAACCCGCAGAAAAAACGAGAGCACATTTCCGAAGGATCGAACGAAACAGACTGCGGAGCTGCTAGGAAAAGATTACGTGTCGAATATACAGCGACGTCATCCACTTGAGTAAATGGTCTTTTATGTGATTTTCATTTTGCATACTTTGTAATTATTTAGATTTCTTCAATTGAGAATGTCAGTTTTAAAATACTGTTGTTTTTGTGAATCTATGTAATTATTTATATCTTATTGTCTCCGTAACTGTTAATACTATCACTACAATACTTTTTTGCTTTTTTCTTAATTATTTACACCTATCTATAAAAAATATGCAATGGACTTGTTCGTTTTGGATTTGAAATTTCGGAGCGCCTATAAGTAGAGTGGCCACCTTTGACTTATGTGTAACCACCAAATTATTATTCAAGAGAGAAAAATTGTAGATTAGAGACGCCGTCATCAATTCGGTAATGACTGATGACCTTATTTGACATACCTGTGTCGTCAATTTGGTGGTGACCTTCACATTTTTAATACAAAAAATTCCATTATAAAATCGGAGCAACCGGGAGAATTAACTGTATTAAACCCGCAGACCGCCGAAGATACTGTATGAAATCCCGAAAAGGTGGTCACCATACTTGTAATATGTAAAACCATGCTGACATCATTTTTTTAAGAATTTAATAAACTAATTTTTTTAATACCTTTAGTCTCGATAAATTAAGTATATGATTTCAATAGAAATATCGCTAGGCACTTAGTAGAACATGATTGGATAAAATAAATACACAAACACTTGAAAAATTCTACACATTTATTAATCTCAACGATTGTTTCGGGATTCTAGTCCATCATCAGGAGAGTTCAAATTACTCTCCTGTTGATTGGCTAGAAACCCGAAACAATCGTTGAGATTAATAAATGTGTAGAATTTTTCAAGTGTTTGTGTATTTATTTAATTAAGTATATATTTCATGAAAATCGTAAAAAAACTGAAAAAAACTTCATTTTTTTGAAATGGCGCCGTTTCCCTTGGGTCCCCGAAAATTAAAAATTACCTAGTTAAATAGGACGCCTAAATAAGCATTAAAGTTTCAAAATTATCAGGTTTATTCCGACCCAAGACGCCACACTGACTCGATTTTAAAGGAAAACATACAATTTATTATTTCATGTAGATTGAAAATCAAAATTGAAATAATTTGCATTTACTTAATTTAAATAAAGTTGCAAAAAGTTGTACACAGAAATATTTTTAATTAAAAAAAAATATATATACGTTTGAAGTTTCAGCACTTTTGAGTCTTGGGTTCTTGGCATCTGTTGTGTTGTCAATTTGTACATAAAGTATCTTTACTGGTCAAGTTCTCTAGGACTCTTCGGACACTCCGGACTGAACTATTAGAATCAAATCAGAATGTGTTAGTTGAATTCTGTTTTCCAGCAAACGAATCTATTACTTAAATCAGTCATGAGTGTGCACTCCGTCAGCTCTGTGCTGTTGTCAAAACATACACATTTACTTGTGGAGGGATTAATCAGTCCTGAGGGTACTTTTAAACCTGGAATTGCTAGAATCAAATTCGAGCAGTCCGAAGAGTCCAAAAATTTGACCGACATTCTGGGAAGTCCTGCAGTAATACATTTGGTTTATATTAACGTTTTTGTTTTATTATTTAAACAAATTATTACTTTATTATTTAGTTACGGTCGGTACTGAATTCATAAGTAGGTACCCTGTAGTTTAATTACTTTTATGAAAATATCTTACTGAAATTTTACGAACAACTGGTAAAACATGTTTGGTTAGAGTCATTAGTGGGATTTCGTAATTTCGTCTTACGGAAATCATATTCAAACAAATGCACACAGTTTTTCGTAACATCTGTCGAATGTTAGACGTTTTCTATTACTGAAAAAAGAAGAAATTTGCGTGCTCCCACTTATAAGACTTTGGAACCAAAAAAAAATTTTTTTTTTTTTTTTTTTGATGAAGAAATTTTTATTACGCATTTTTAAGTCTAGTTTTTACAGGCAGTGAAAAATACTGGAGTGTCAAGGAGTGTCAAATTTTTTTATCACTTTCAAAACTCAAATAGCTGGATTTTAGTTCAATTACATACATACTCCATAATTATATAGATAGTGCGAAAAACATAACCCTGCTTTTGCTGTGGCGCAGTCGGGTAAAAATAAGCAATGAAACTTTCTTCTGCAAAATTGTATATTCATATTACGTAATATATTATTATTATTGTAAGTTTTGCTGTAAACTGCCCTGTGTAATAAAACATATTTAATTTTTATTTTTTTTAGACGACTGTTATTTTATTAGATAACTGTTATTTTAACCTTATAGCATACTGTAAGAACAAATTTATTTTATAGCAAACTCGTTTGTTATAATAACACGCGTTCTCGATATGAATTTGACAAATTCATATCGAGAACGCGTGTTATTATAACAAACGAGTTTGCTATAATACAATAGAGAGAGAGATTATAGGCGATCGACAACTCAGGTCATTAGCGTCTATTATCTCATACAAAGGAAAATGCATCATTGCATTAAACCAATAGGGTCTCCACACGTGCCAAAATTTAATAATTTTGAACAGGGCACATTATTACTCATTCATAAACAAATATTGTAAACCAACTTTTTTAATTGCAAACATTAATTTAAAAAACAAATACCTACATTTTACAAAGCTGCATTTAACCCGCCCATAGGTCGACCTGCGCTTGCGCATTATAACTGCTGTTTTGATACTTCCGCGTGAAACTTATCCAACATGCCATAAAATAACAGTCGACAACAGGTCTGTCAACTGTCATTACCGATATGCTACACTCTAAATTGATGCTGTATCCAACTTATGTTGTTTCGACTAAGTTGCAGACTGGATTTGTTAAACCACCTACGACTAACTTCTGGGTAATACTATGTAGTTTAAAGATTATTGTATTACTAACTTCACCCAAAGGCTCGTCTTTTTTATAGAAACTCTTAAGGAATGTACAAATGGATCGAATGCCAAAAAAAGTTACAAATTATAATAGGGTATTTGCATGGAATAAGTTGATGTGCTATTTAAACAACAGATGACGTCATAGCTGCACTGACGTCAAAAGTGTTTTGGTAAAATTGTCCTTTTATGAGAATCACTAGTATTGAAAAGCGTTGAGGAAAAGTCGATAATTGAAAAGTATTGTATTGTATTTTAAAGACCACCAACAGCTAAGGTTATTTGGGCCTAGCACCAATTCATATTTTCAATTCATTATTTATTTTTTTTTTTTAATAATAAATTGAAAATCCAATTGACACTTTTACCAGCTCTCGGGCTAGAACCCGAGAACTGGGGACTTGTAATAGAGGAACCATAGCAACGCCATGTAAACAACAGCGCCGCTACACTCTCGGCTATTCTCAAGCCCGATAATTGAAAAGTACATAACCAAGAAACTATAAGTTTTATCAAAGCATTTTTGACGTCGGTGCTGCTAAGTGACGTAACATGCTGTTTAAATAGCACAGCGATTTTAACCGACTTTAATAAATGATTGCGCTTGAATCATTCAGTTTTTCGTAAATTTTAGAGTTTTGTTCAAATTTACGTTGATTTTCGTTTTACATAATGAAAAAAATCCATGCGAGTACCCTATTCTCAACGTATTTATATTGTAAATCACTGTCTTATTAAGAGTAATCATAATAAAAATACAAAACAGACGTAAAAGTTTAAATTAAAATTACGTAATAATTAAGTCACAGATCAATGGAAAAGTCCACTTTTGGCAATCGCAGACGAAACTATTATATCTAAACAATGCCGGATCATCAAATAGGTCAAGCTGCCAAGTAGGCACTGGCCTATGGGCCTATGTCTTTTAGAGCACCGCGACAGGAAAAAAGACGTTCATCGCTAGCCGTTGGCGGCAAACGTGCGACTAGCTAAATCACAACAATTTTTCTTGCGTAATAAAATTAGTATATTAAAATTGTTGGTTGTTAAAATTAAAAAACTATTAGGAGATTGCGAGGGACCCCGAGATTTCGACTGCCTAGCGGCAGGGTTAATCCGGCACTGTATCTAAGAGATAATTATACTAAATATATTTGGCAATAATTATTACTGTTTACTATTTTGACTTACATTTAAATCAGAAGTTTTTCACTCGAGTGTTGCATAAACACTGAATTATTAATTTTTCATTTTAGGCCCCTTCTATATGGACGTTGACAATTGTTCAATCTTCATATTTGAGCGCCAGTGTGTCGGCGTTGACCATACATCTGGCGATTTGAACGCGTTGGGAACGCTAGTCAAACAGAGCTTTTTCTCGACAGTTCCAACGCTCTTCAGTCGAATGATTTCTTTAAGAATGTTCATAACATTTTTGCAAAAGATTAATGAATATGCACAGCGTCCATTTTTTGCTCTAAAAACACCTTGCAAATCTTGATTAGCGCTCGCAACACCTAGTATCATCAACTTATTATATAGAATGTCGATGTCTAATATAGATTACCAAATTATTAGCATCTCGAACGCGGCGTTCTTAATCATCCATATATAAAAGGCCTTAAATGTTAATTAACCAATATCAGATTTACCTGACCGACATATCAATCGAAAATGGGGCCGTCCCACCAAATTAAAATTCACATTTCTGATATAACGCAGTCATTCTTACTTGACTAAAGATGCTGGTAGTAGGACAACCCGGTAAAACATGAACCAATGAGTTACATTGAGATACACTTGCAAATTAAGCGTTCATTTGTTTGATCTTGTTGGTTAGGTTTATGTCTACCAACCGATTACGGCGGTGTCCACCAAGAGCGGAGCCCCCCCCCCCCCCCCCAACTAGAAGAAATAAGATAAGACGAGAAAATGGGAAACTTGCATTGCAGGGGTGAAGAAAAATACATACTATTGTATTATTATTAAGTCGAATCAATAATACATTTTTAGGTTAGGCTAGTTCGAATGGTTTTGCGCCCCACCCACCCCTGGCTCAGGCTCAAATAAATCCTGTATCCGCCCTCGGTACCCAAATTATAAATCAGAAACAGACAGACAATCGTGATTGCGTTACTTTAGATCCCTACTTTCCGATCTTGTCGCAAAGCTATGGTAGTAGCTAGTAAGATTACGTCAAGTTTGGCGCGTCTTTTAAATGCGCTATTATTATTGACATTAAATTGCGTTTTCCCACAAAATAAGAATTCGTCGAGCATATAACTTTTACACATACGGTGTTTCCCAGGATAGATGTAACAAAACATGTAATGAACTAAACATTTTCGAATTTCGGAATGGCATTTGGGGATCGTGTCCTGCTTGATGTAAAATTAAGTTGTACCAAAAATGAATTGATTCGGCCTTCTACAGGGTGTTTTATAAGCAAAGTTGTAAAAATCAGATACCTTCATTTTTCTAAGATATAAAAAAATTCCACTAGTTGCTTGGAATGCAATTTTATAAGCAGGACTCAATCCCCAAAAACTATTCCGAAATACGAAAATGTTTGTTCAATACACCTCTTGTTATATCTATTTTGGGACACACTGTATATTCTAAGCTGAGTGAGCTAACGAGAGCAACAAAAATACGGGACGGCCTCATTATAAATTGAATTTGAACTAAAATGCAGCTGATTTTTGCAAAACAAATTTTTTAAACAACAAAAATTAAAAAAATATCAATATTTCAGCTGAGGCGAAACAGAATCAATATATTTTTATTTAGCAGTTTGTCTCGACTGAAATAAAATTAATCAACTTCTTATAAAAATAATTACAATTAAAACAATAATACGTAACAAACTAATAATCACACTTGAAACAAATGAAGAACGCGGTAACTTCATCAAACTTTCTCACCGATTCTTGTAATTTTAAATACTGCATTTTTCAAATCTAAATTATATCGGTCGATTTACCCTTGCAATTTTTAAAATATTGTAGTACTCTAACAAAGCGAACAGTTCATCCCACGTCGTCCACGACCATGGAATTACTCGAATATTTCTGTCGTTTAAATATATCCTTTGATATATAAAAGCGTATACGAGGAATGCAAAAAACATTAAAATTACCAGCAATATTAATCCAAAAAATATACAACACACTTTTGGCATGATTGATTTTGTATTTCTGCAAGAAAAACAATAATTTATTTCAGTTTATCTACAGTAGAATTATACGAATCATTGTAAACTTTGAATAATCGAAAAATCCGAATACGGACTTTTTAAAAATTAAAAAAAAAGACTACATGCAATAAGTCAAGAAGGGAAAAAAATATTTTAAAAATTTCTTACGTTATTTGTTTATTGCTCACTGTTTTAAAAGATTCCTTTACCCCATTGTGAAAATCCTGAGTTCGCAACAAATAAGAATCCAACGAAGTGCTGTATCTAAACTTCGATTCGACTAAAGGAGCGACACGATTGGCCAAATCTTGTACAAATTGATCATCGGGAATTTTTTGCGAATGAATGTTGCCACTTCGAGACCTTGATATAGCACTTAATTCGTTGTTAGATAACAAGGAACTAAGTGCCATATCAACATTTTCAGATGTAATAAGTATTGTTGATTGTCGGCTGTAATTTGGTGATCTTGATTGCTGAATTCTATAATATAGCACAAAAACAAATTATTAGCACAATATAACCAGACGCTCCACTCCAGCAATTTCGCCGGTTTTGCGCTGACCCCTTAGCTCATCGCCAATCAGACGCAAGTTACGTGTGTAGTAGTACAATGCAGCAGTAGCATACACATGAATTGCATTCCCAAGAACATAGCGGAGGGTCACGTGATCGAGAAAAAAAAAGATCAAAGATTCGAATAAGACTGAAACTACTGGTCATACTGTGTTGTTAATATTGTAGGTTTTTTAACATCTCAATCGACAAATGACAGTCAAGAAAAAAACAATTCTGGAGTCAAGTACAGCGAAGGTTATTTGGGCCCAGCACCAACGCATATTTTCAATTTGTTATTTTATAATAAATTGGGAACCCAATTGACACTTTTACCAGCTCTCTGGTTATAACCCAGAAACTGAGTCTACCATATTAGAAACATTTTTATATACTTCCTTGTTTAATACTTACTGTTTACTACTAATTTCAGCGAGTTCGGTCGAAAGTTTTTGACACGCTTGCGAATTACTCTGCATGCAAATAAAAAAAATAAATTACTGGTTTTTAATTTCATTCATGAATCATGCTTATGTTACTTGAACTGATTCTTCGCTAGGCACTTGGTAGAACATACTTGAAAATTCTACAAATTTGTAGAATTTTCCAGTGTGTTTTACTATTTCATGCTTATGTATTGATACCTCTGTCTTTTTACCGCCCCACGCAAACAATTTGGTTTTTGAATAAAATTTTTTTACATTATTGGGTAAGTTCGGTTTTACGCTCAGATTGATCGGAGTGCTCTAATACGTTCGAATTTAACATTTATATGATCTGAAAGATCTCTATCCTGCGTTCGGTTTTAAGATCTGGAGCAGATCGAGCGCGCTCGATTTGCTCTGAGGAAAGCGAGCGAGCAAGCAGATTCAACCATTTCAGAGCATTCATTTTAAAAATGAGCGGAAACACTTGTTGTAAGAATGGATAAATTTCGAAGTTTATTTATATGAGGTAATTTTTCAATAGGTAAAAACACACGAATAATATTTATTCAAAGAATAGTAATAATCAATAAGTCTATATCGCACAGAATGATTAAATAAAATATTTATTATATCAATGGGTCGAAAAAATCAACAGTACTACTATTAATTTTAAAATAAAGGAATAAAACGAAAAAAATTGTGATTCATGATTTAATATTATAACAATGTTGAATTCAATTAAATCAAAATGAGGAGCAATAAAGAATATATTTCGGCTTTAGTAATAAGAATTTAAATTATTGGCGCCATTTTATTCTGACGTTTGGAAAAATCTGCTGGATTACGTTCGGAATTGTCTAGATGGCTCGATTTGCTCGGTTGTCACGTGACCAAAAATCTGTTCGCTCGGCTCGATCAATCGAGCGTAAATCCGAACTTACCCATTATAAATGGAAAAAGCAAAACTATTTCAATTTTTTTTTAATTTTTATTTAATTTGTTATTAATTGATTATATTTATGGCTTAAACATTTTTTCTTTTTGTTTTTCAATGTAGCTTATTCCAAATGAGGGCTACCAGACTTCATTTTTACAACCAGAGGTCGGCACTAACAAGTGAGGTACATGTCACTTTGATACCATTCAAATGTCAGTACCTACTGTTTATATTCGGTTTATATTTTCCGCCCTGATGGCGCCACTAGCAAGTGAAGTATCTGTCATTTATTCATTTAACGGCTAAATCGCAATTTTGTATTTATTTATTTATTCCTTAATAATGGATAAATGAAGGATGACAAAACACAAACCGTTATTCTCTAAACGTCTGACATATCTTACTTACCACTAGCGCTATCTGACGAATAAAAAAAAACGCTCAAGTGCGTGTGGAACTCGCGCTAAGAGGGTTCCGTACCGTTACAACAATTTATTATATTAGGTAGACATATTTTGTGAAAATTTCAACCGGCTACATGTTACGGTTCCAAAGATACAGCCTTTAAAAGGTTTTTCCGTTTTATGTGTAGGGACTCTCTTTAATTTTTACTTTTTGTGATTTTCGGATTTTTTCCTTTACTTGTGCTGCGAGACCTTGCTTTTTGCCAAATTTCATGATTCTAGGTCAACGGGAAGTATCCTATAGGTTTTTGATGAGTGAGATTGCGAATAACAAAATAGGTATAGGAGCCCCTTTGTTTTTTACTTTTTGTGATTTTCGGATTTTTCCCTTTACTTGTGCGGCGAGACCTTGCTTTTTGCCAAATTTCATGATTCTAGGTCAACGGGAAGTACTCTATAGGTTTTTGATGAGATGACAAAATGGGCGTATCTTTTGATTGCGTTGACCTAGAAGCTTAAATTCGTTACACCTTTAAGGAACCGCAGACCTTAGTATTTCGTATAAATTTCAACTTGATATCTCTATCCGTTTCTGAGAAAATGGGTCTTAACTGACGGACACCCACCCAGCCAGTCGGACAAACTAGTGATCCTATAAGGGGTCAGTTTTTTCTTATTGAGATACGGAATCCTAAAAATGCAAGCGTTTGCCGTATGCCTTACTTAACACTAGCGCTATCTGACGAATAAAAATATTGTAGCCCTCACTGAATAAGCTACGTCGTCCAGGCGTCCCTAAAACTATGCCGTCCCAAATATACACACCTGTTTCGCCGGTGTTGAGCAAACCCTAGTATCGACAATATTTCCGGTTTCCTCTACTTCTTTGTGTGAATATGCGTGATTCTGTGGCGACGCTAGTACATTTAAAGATGTCAATGGGCTATCTGTTATGGGTAAATATTGTTCATCTGGAAGAAATGAACATGAATTATTAAAAAATGGGGGAAAAAAGGTACGTGTCGGCCTTGTTATGCAAAATTTAAAAAAGTAGGGTGCGATTTTATGAAACCACGGTACAAGTAAAACTTTATTGCCATAACCCTAAACACTTTAAACCCGACATCGCCGAAAGAATATAATTTTATTTACGTGGTTTTGGTAACGTAATTTGAACTCTGATCAGTATGAAGATGAACATTAAGACAGGTCTTCACCAAACTTTGCTAGTCCGGCAGCACGTGCCGCCGACTTTTACCAAAGAACATTGAAATAAAAATAGTCGTGTAAGCCGGCGGCTTGAGCCGCCAGCCTATTTATTCTAGCAGCCAAATGTCGGCAAAGGTCAAAGGAATTTCCGCGGCTTACGCGGACAGTTGCTTTCTGAACATGTGCGAGCATGTTCATTCAGTTTAGACTGCGTAATTGAGAACGAAGTACGCTCTACAATAGCGATTTTGTGGTAATTGTTTTTTGATACAGTGGATAGCCAAGATATGAATGCTGAGAATAGCCAAGGCCCAAGAGGATATTGTTAACACCCAGTGGACAGATAGAAAAATTTTATTTAATAAAATTATTTCGAAATGAAGAAAATTTATGGAACCCCAGGAATAATGACCAGGGGTGTTACGAATATTCGCATCCGCATCCGTAAATGCGGAATATTCGCATTAATTCAGACATCTGCATCCGCATCAATCAATGCGGAGTTTTTACGGATGCAGATATTAAATATAATATTAAATATAATTCACCAATTTTTAAGTTTAATTATTAAACAAAGATTTTTGATTATGAAACTCGAAGCTTAAAATTCTGTTGTGTCATAAGTAAAACTAAAAACTTGTGTAATTTTGTTCTAAAAATATGATTAAATAAATAAAAAGTTAAAATTAAATTGATTTTCAGTTATTTATGCACATAAAATTTAAATAATTATCCTTTTAAAATCCGCATCCGCATCAAATCCGCATCCGCGGATGTGAACTTCTAATAATCCGCATCCGCATCTGCATCCGCGGATGTCTAAATTTTTGCATCCGTAACAACCCTGATAATGACTAAAAATAAAAGATCAGACTCATATTTTCAAATATCCAAAGCATTGCAGATTGAAAAGCTAAAGTTGAAAACCAGTTTGGTGTAGTTGATGCGGCTCGGCAAGCCGCCGAATTCTATGCCGGCGGCAAGGCCGCAAATGCCGTCGAACTAGCCTAGTTTGGTGAAGCCCCGCCTTAAGAATCCAGATTCTATCGTTGTTGGTCAATGGGTATTTGATGTGCTACTCGACTGAATATTCGTACGATATTAGTTATGTAGACATACAATATAGCTATGAACATAACTGCTTTTCGATGAGTACTGGTCTGGTCGATCGCTTCGATTGGACGTGACATGACGCTCGACATGCGTGACCGAACGAAAAAAACGAGGCTAATAAAGTGTCACTTTAAAAATTAATATTAATTAATCACAACATTGCAAGAGTTTTTGACGTAAAGAGGTTAAATTTATCACCTTTTCTAGCGGGCGTTATTCTTCTTCGTTTATTGAAGTCTGGTGTGCTGCTAAATGATAATGAATCGTTAGAAGTTTCAGCTAGTGGACTCAGTGGACTTCGTAGCATCGGGAACATAGTGTGGATTTTTTTTCTTATAGAATCGAAATGGGTAAAATCTTCAGAACAAGAAGCATTTTCCTCAAATATTGGTGAAAATTCATTTATGTCTTTGTAGATCTCTTCGAACGAATAATAATTTTTATCGTTTTTCAACATTTCGTTTTCATTTTGCAAATGCTGTACAAAAATTAAAAAGATTATTTTAAAATTGTATTGCCTCGATAGGAGTAATAAACGTATATGCAAAATTTGAGCATAATCAATCCAGTGGTTTGGGCTCTAGGTGCAGCAATAGACAGATGACAGACATATTTTAAAAACCACTTTTTTGGGTTCAGGGAACTTCAAAACTTAATTTTTGCACGCCCACAACATTTCTCAAACTTTCCCCCATATAGTTCGCAGATCTTGAGAATATCCTGTATCTAAGATACTGTTTTGTACCGCAGATACTTTTTATTGTATCCGTATCCGAAAATAAAGATACTGCTCAAAACTATCTAGTATCTTTGGTAGAGATACAATACTATAAGAATGACACCAAGACGTCATCACTCGACAACGGCTATTGTTCCGATCTCCGCCTACTTGAACTCATACACGCCGTGAGCCGTCTATAATAAAAACCATTAGAGAGCAGCAGAGAGGGTAATGGTTGTCAAGCAGACAGTCCAGTGAGGGCGGAGCTTTGCCGCCAATAAGGCTGATGTCGTCACTGTCATTTTAAGAGTGATCGGGTTCTATCTAAGATACTTTTAAAAGTAATTTAGATATTTAAATATTTTATTTTAGAAAAAAATTGTTAAATTGTGTTTTAAAAACCACCAACAGCTAAGGTTATTTGGGCCTAGCACCAATTCATATTTTCAATTCATTATTTTTTTTTAATAATAAATTGAAAATCCAATTGACACTTTTACCAGCTCTAGGACTAGAACCCGGGAACTGGGGACTTGTAATAGAGGAACCATAGCAACGTCATGTAAACAACAGCATTGCTACACGCTCGGCTATTCTCAAGCCCTATTTTATTTTAGATACTTTAGATTATCTGTGATTAGAAAGTATATCTTAGGATAATTTAAATACGTCCATACAAAGTATCTTGCATCTTATATCTATAGATACTTTTTTTTTTCAAGTATCTTCTCTAATACTTTGTTTATGTGAAAGTAAAAAAATAAGTTTATTAATTCAATTTACGCGTCCCGTGCTAAATTTTTAGAAAACGATAATTGACCATATACAGTGTGTCCACAGACTCATCCTCAACATGGGGATCTCCGTTGTTTTGGGAGATAGAGTTTTGGTTAAATGAGACAAAATGTGCAGAATCTCCAGTACTATTACCCTTGCGTAGTCAAACTTTCCATATTTTGCTTGGTTCGCGACCGACAGTTGAAAAACGAGATTTACCCATTTTCGTTTTTTGTTTATAACTCGCTTATTAAGTAAGTTAGAAAAAAAATATTTTCACTTTCTTAAGGCCCTTTTTTATGAAGATTTCAAATCTCTTTTCATATCTTTATTTACTTTTATAGTTTTAGAGATACTTGTATTAACTTTGTTTTTTTAAATACACGTCAAAGATGGCCATGACACCATTCGAAAGAGATTTTTTTTCTCTTTAAATTGATATGAGGGTTGATGGATTTATTTTCAAAAATAACAGAGTTATACGTAAAACACTGATTTTTAATAATAGGCTATGCTAAATTAATTGTTAAAACAACAGAAGGCTTAGCAAACAGTTGAAATTCGCGTTGGATTAGTAAACGGCTGTTTTGTTTTAGCTGTCAAAGTGTAGTTTGTTGCTAATTTCTCAGTTTACTAAGTGATTTATTAAATTTACTTTTGTTATCATGGAACCATTTAGTAACAATGAAAAATGTGTGATTTTCAACAATTGATCGTAAAACAGTAGTTTTGTCTTCCTCACTTATTCGCGTTGACTTAGTAAACGGCTTTTTAAATGATCCATAGTTTATTAAATTTACTCGTAAGTTTCAGTAAATAGACGAATGAGGTTGTCTTCGTTCTGGATACTGATCGAAGTACATTTCTGCAGCTCTGGTGGAATTTTTGTGACATAGAATGTAACAAGATAACATATTAAATTTTTCATTGTTACAAAATGGTCCCATGATAACAAAAGTAAATTTAATAAATCACTTAGTAAACTGACAAATAAGCAACAAACTACACTTTGAAAGCTAAAACAAAACAGCCGTTTATTAAGCCAACGCGAATTTCAACTGTTTGCTAAGCCTTCTGTTGTTTTAACAATTAATTTAGCATAGCCTACTATTAAAAATCAGTGTTTAACGTATAACTCTGTTATTTTTGAAAATAAATCCATTAACCCTCATATCAAATTAAAGAGAAAAAAAATCTCTTTCGAATGGTGTCATGGCCATCTTTGACGTGTATTTAAAAAAACAAAGTTAATACACGTATCTCTAAAACTATAAAAGTAAATAAAGATATGAAAAGAGATTTGAAATCTTCATAAAAAAGGGCCTTAAGAAAGTGAAAATATTTTTTTTCTAACTTACTTAATAAGCGAGTTATAAACAAAAAACGAAAATGGGTAAATCTCGTTTTTCAACTGTCGGTCGCGAACCAAGCAAAATATGGAAAGTTTGACTACGCAGGGTAGTAGTAGTGGAAATTCTGCACATTTTGTCTCATTTAACCAAATCTCTATCTCCCGTAACAACGGAGATCCCCATGTTGAGGATGAGTCTGTGGACACACTGTATAGGCAAAAACAAATATTAAAACAAACCTTTATAGTATTATTATAGTCTTCTATTTTTTGGTCGAGGTCCTTGTATTTAGTTGTAATTTCTTCGAGCGCTCTTTGATGTTCAGCCAGTGATATATTAAGCTCTTTCTCTAAATCACGTGCTGCTACTAACTTCTTGTTTAACTCTACAACCTTGCCTCTAGTTTCCTCAAAACACTCCGTTAAATTTTGTTTCTACAATAAAAGCAATATCTAAACAACTAGGCGACAGTATCGCTGTGCGAGTGAATCAGATAAATGGAAAAATATTGTAAGATGCCTGACAACTAAAGTCATTAGTGTCTATTAAAAAAAAACCGGCCAAGTACGACTCAGACAGAGTTATTTTTTAAGCATGTTTTTTATTGAAATTCATTTTTAAAGTAAAAAAAAATATATTAATAGAATGTTTTATGAATAAAAAAACAAAAATATTGCGATCAGAAACTCAGGATCGAACCAGGGTCCTTTAGATCTTCTGTCGAACGCTCTACGAACTGAGCCGGTCGACTTATGATGTTGGACGCTCTACAGTACAGTATTGTAGTAAAATAAAAAACATTATTTTATTAAAATTAGTTGATTATTTAATTCTAGATATTATTTGCCAGGATTCATGCTACAACAACACACAATCTATGAAAATTTCAACTAGCTACGTCTTACCGTTTGTTAAAAATTGTGCTTTAAAGATCACCAACAGCTTAGGTTATTTAGGCCTAGCACCAATTCATATTTTCAATTCATTTTTTTTTTTAATAATAAATTGAAAATCCAATTGACACTTTTACCAGCTCTCGGGCTAGAACCCGGGAACTGGGGACTTGTAATAGAGGAACCATAGCAACGCCATGTAAACAACAGCTTTGCTACACTCTCGGCTATTCTCATTTCTCAAGCCCTCTTACCGTTTGTGAGATAGAGTCTTGTGACAGACGGACAGACATCGTAGGCTCAGTAATAGGGATCGGATGTACGGAACCCTAAAAATAGGTTCGTACAACCTTTACACGCGGTTGAAGTGAAACTTATGTAGCATGTAACCCGTAACTTAGTACAATTCAAACAAACTGTAGTTTTAATTTTAGAAAGAAAAAAAATACCTCAGATGTGATTTCTTTAACTTTATCAGAAAGTCTTTTGTTTTCTTTTTGCAATTTCACTGTATAAGCTTCTAGTTTTTCAATTTCTTGTCTTTTATAATTTTCTGTCTCTCTAAGTTCATTAATATTTTTCAGTAACTCATCATACTTCTGTTTTTCTCTAAAATTTAATTTTAAATCGTTACGCTTTTACATACCAAAGGCAGATCGAGAGCTGAAATGCAGGGTCTCGCATTTTTACACTGTTTACAAATTATTATTGTATATTATATTACAAGCGCGGAAAGTTGGCGATCGCGACGATTGTGAAGTTTGCCGCCCAAGCGAAGCGAAGGCGACGATCACACAAGTCGCATTCGCCAACTTTCCGCCCTTGTAACACATGGTACTTTTGTAATGAGTGCATTAAAAGTGCAACATTGCGTTATACAGGTAACTTGGCAATCAGCTATAAAAAAACACCGTAAAGGAAGATATTGTAGGTTAGGCTAGTTAATACAATCATCGCGTAGGATGACGCCACTTTCGCTTACTTTCGGCCCGAAAAACATTTGCCAAGGGACGAAAACACGTTACTTTCGATTTGCGAATACGCGATTTTCTTTTTTCATTGCTAGGATGCAATTGTCGACTTTCGTCTTCGAAAAAGTTTTTTATTTTTTACTTTTTAGTGGCTTTGCAATACCTAGTTTGCACGTTATTAACCGACTTCTGTCTTGATATTTGATTACTAAACTAAAAAAGATAACCACTGAACCGATTTTAGTTATGTGGAACCACCTTGAAGGTATGCCCTATTTATTAATAATACAAGAATAATCAAAATCGGTTCACAAATGCGGGGGATATGAGGTGATATACAAACATAACATACATAAAAAATACATAATAACAAAAAATCAATCTAACTACTGAACCGATTGAAGTAAAATTTATATGGAACCACCCCGAAGGTATGCCCTATTAAATAAAACAATAATTATCAAAATCAGTTTACAAATGCAGGAGAAATCGGTGAAATATACGCGCCGAATATACATCCTCCTCCTTTTTTGAAGTTAAAAATGTATTTCAGGGTAAGTTCGGTTTTGAGCTCAGATCGATCTGAGTGATCTAATGCGTTCGAATTTAACATTTATATGCTCTGAAAGATCTGTATCTTGCGTTCGGATTTAAAATCTGGAGGAGATCGAGCACGCTCTATGAGCTCCGAGGAAAGCGAGCGAGCAAGCAGATTTAACCATCTTCAGAGCATTCATTTTAAAAATGAGCGGAAACACTTGTTGTGAGAATGGATACATTTCGAAGTTTATTTATATGAGGTAATTTTTCAATAGGTAAAATACACGAATAATATTTATTCCAAAGAATAGTAATAACCATTAAGTCTATATCGCACAGAATGATTAAATAAAATATTTATTATATCTATGGGTCGAAAAAATCAACAACCGGTAGTACTATCAATTTTAAAATAAAGGAATAAAACGAAAAAAATTGTGAATCATGATTTATTATTATAACAATGTTGAATTAAATCAAAATGAAGAGCAATATAGAATATATTTCGGCTTTAGTAATAAGAATTTAAATTACTGGCGCCATTTTATTCTGATGTTTGGAAAAATCTGCTAGATTACATTCGGAATTGTTTAGATGGCTCGATTTGCTCGCTTGTTACGTGCCCAAAAATCTGTTCGCTCGGCTCGATCAATCGAGTGCAAAACCGAACTTACCCTCAATGAGGGCTACCATATTTTTAATCATCAGATTGTGCTAGTGGCAAATGAGGTCTACGTCAAATGTTTACATTTTTTATTCATCAGATGGCGCTATTGGCAAGTAAGGTATGTCAAACGTTTAGAAGTGCTTTAGAGATTAATGGTTTATGTTTAGTCAGCCTTCACTTGTCCATTATTACGGAATAAATAATAAAATAAATACAAAACTTCGATGTAGTCGTCAAATGATACTTTACTTGCTAGTGGCGCCATCAGGAAGCGGAAAATATAAACAGTACTGGCATTTAAATGATATCTTTACTAAAGTTGTGAGATCTAGTAACTTTATACCATACTTGCCAGTGGCGCTATCAGGTGGTAGAAAAAAACCTGGTATCCTCATTAGCTGCATTACTTACAACTGAAGTTTATGAAGAGCTTGATCTAAATCCTTCTGTAACTTGGAATTGGTTTCTTCTGACATCATTAATTGAATCTGCAGTTCACTTATTTCATTAGAAAATTTCACATTTTCATAATGAAACTCGTTAATTTTTTCTTCAAGTAATTCTAAAAAAAACAACATAGGTCTTATCCAATGAAATTGAAACATCAGATTTAACACAAATGTGACCGAGGATTTACGATTGTAAGTGATTGTCTGTCTCTGTCGAAAATCGCTAGCTTCGTAAACAGTGACGTCACACCAATGAAAAGCGATGTTAACACGACGCGTTTCAGCAACGAGTTGCCATCTTCAGGTGTGGTTAATTTTTTATATTATAAAACACCCATTGAGTATTCGTAACACGTTATAGGGTAAGTTCGGTTTTACGCTCAGATTGATCGGAGTGCTCTAATACGTTCGGATTTAACATTTATATGCTCTGAAAGATCTCTATCCTGCGTTCGGTTTTAAGATCTGGAGCAGATCGAGCGCGCTCGATTTGCTCCGAGGAAAGCGAGAGAGCAAGCAGATTCAACCATCTTCAGAGCATTCATTTTAAAAATGAGCGGAAACACTTGTTGTGAGAATGGATAAATTTCGAAGTTTATTTATATGAGGTAATTTTTCAATAGGTAAAAACACACGAATAATATTTATTCAAAGAATAGTAATAATCAATAAGTCTATATCGCACAGAATGATTAAATAAAATATTTATTATATCTATGGGTCGAAAAAATCAACAACCAGTACTACTATTAATTTTAAAATAAAGGAATAAAACGAAAAAAATTGTGATTCATGATTTATTATTATAACAATGTTGAATTAAATCAAAATGAGGAGCAATAAAGAATATATTTCGGCTTTAGTAATAAGAATTTGAATTATTGGCGCCATTTTATTCTGACGTTTGGAAAAATCTGCTAGATTACGTTCGGAATTGTTTAGATGGCTCGATTTGCTCGGTTGTCACGTGACCAAAAATCTGTTTGCTCGGCTCGATCAATCGAGCGTAAAACCGAACTTACCCAAAATGTATGCCATAGTGCGCACTCTCAGTTTTATGTGAGCGTTTCTGTAAACTGTAAAGGTATAGGGCTTCAATCCCGGTAAGTACCAATATTTCGGTCCCAATTAGTCCCAATCTCGAAATTTTCTAAAAGTGGTAAAAGTGTTATTGTCCATTTTTTTAAATGACCATTAATTTATTCAACAAAATATTACTAATTATTAAAATAAGCACACAACAATTCATTTTTTGGAAGTGTACGAAATAGTCATAAATACAACAGTAAATTCAAATATGATTGACCGATTACTGTATGTATAAACGAATCCCAATCCGAATGTATATCTATATAATCCAAAAATGTATTCACGATTCTGAAGCGTGCTTAAAACCAATCGGAATCTCGAGATCTCGAAGGTCTAGTTGGGTATAAGATATTGTATAGTAGATTATAATTATAATTATTGTAGATTATAGACGTGTCGACAACTCAGGTCATTAGCGTCTTCAACACAATAATTAATAATCCATTTGTGTATTAGAATCTGCCAGCCGTCATACACAAACCGACTGGTACGAACTCGGGCTCCTGGGAACGCCAATTCCCAAAGAACATTGGAATGCAATTGCGAGAACAACTACATTCCAATGTTCCCCCTGGGGGAATAGTAGATTATAGATGCTTGACAGCTTAGGTCAGGAATGGCGAACCTTTTCAAATCTAAGTGCCAATTTTTTTCAAAAAATATTTAACGTGGCCATGATGTGTTAACAAGCATTTAAAGAAATTTAGTGGACAAAAAAAATTCAAATGTACAGATGAAAAGAATTATTTCGATAATGCATTGAGTGCTATGAACTTTCGTCGACTCGTGTCGATCTCATAATATAATATGTTATTTGAATGATAGTCAAATTTTTTCGTTTGTATCTGACATATTTTTAATTACCTCGATTGTGTACCTCAATCAATGGCGTGCCGACAATATTCCGTCGCGTGCCATAGGTTCGCCATCCCTGGCGTCATTAGCGTCTATAGTTGGATATAAAACAGACAAATAGCTACCTACCTATTGTAGCACCATTGCTCTTAGCACTATTGATAGAGTCATTTGAAACATCCAAAAAATCACCCGAATTTCCTTCTTTTCTTGGATGCGGTGTAGAAAAATGAAGCTGTTGTCTTACTTTTCTTTGTGGCGCTTGCACTTTCCGTGCTCTTTTGGGAGTTGACTGTTTTAATAAGGGATCCGAAAAATTCAAAACTTCAGCTAAGGGCGATAAACTTTTTCTAAAAGTGTCAAAATCATTACATTATTATATAATCCCTGTAGCATTCATTAATAATATCAATTATCCAACACACCATATATTTTAGTTTATTGCACAATACTTTTTTAAGTTACATAATTCGATAATTTGACATTAATTTTTAAAAATGCAAATTTTTTGGGAACTTTGCATTTTTTTCAAATCGAGTAGATACTACTTGGTAAAATGGCCGAGTACCAGGTAATAACCGAGTCCTTGATGTATCCCTAATTTTTTTTCATAACTTTCTCCAATGGACGTGTCGTAAATTCGTTGCAGGTTGTCACGTCAACAAGTAATATTCCTCTATAGTCTATGGTAATGCAACGAGGCATTGCTGTTTTTTTTGCATTGCAGCGAACATTAAACTATTGGGTAAATCGTATTCCCAACGAAGGCATAGCATAAATTACTATATTCTTTATACATATGATGAAGATTGAAATTTCGAAGAGAAAATCTTCTTGACTTAAGGATCAAGAAATCGGCGATACTGATGTTTCAAATTTGCATTTATTGCTTGCGTTTCGGGAGATTTTCTCCCCCCTTCAGAGCTCAAATGAAGATGCGAAAAAATCTCCCAAAACGTAAGCAATAAATGCAAATTTGAAACAACAGTATCGCCATGTTTTTTTGATCCTTAAGCCAAGAACATCTTCTCTTCTAAATTTCACATCTGAATTACCTCCAGGATCGCTACCTGTCTACATTAAATTTTAGCAATTCATCTATGACGAAAGTTTACTTGATTTCAAAAATTATTTATCCTTACCTTTGGGAATTTTTTGGAGATAGATTCGCAGAACTATCCAGATCATTTGGATTTTGTCTTTGTACCCATAATTTAAAATTTTCGAAAAACGAGTCTCTTGTAACTTCCGCGTCTATCGCGTTCGGATCCAACATATTTCTCAGAATGTCGAGTTTGGATCTAAGGTTTCAAATTATCATATCAATATCAATCTATACTACTGTAATATTACAAAGAGGGAAAGTTTGTAGGTTTTTTTTTAGTGATGGGATAATTCGAATTAAAAATACGAATACCTAATCGATAATCCGATTTTTTAAATAGTCGGTAACATCGGATTATTGAAATAATTCGAATTATATATAACTTGAATGATGTATAATCTGAATTGCATACAATTTGAATTATAATAATCGGAAACATAGAGACGCTAATTACCTCAATTGTCGAGCGTCTATAATTTACAATTCATTCGGAAACATAGATATACTTAAGAGATTGTTATGATCAACGAAATATTTTTTTGATGAATACTGGCTAGTGAACTATTACAGATATGAAATGCGGTACTCATAATTCAAAAGAATTGTTTGATATAATTCGAATGAAACATCCGATTATTAGAATCATTCATAGCCTAAGAATCCGATTATTGAAATAATGCGATTTTGCCCATCACTAATTTTTTTGTTTGTCAAGGATAATCTCAGGAACTAGCTGCTCTTGATTATTTCACTGCCCAACCAAAATTCACCCGGGAGAAGCCGGACCGGAGAGCTAAATCGAAGCTTTATCATTAATTGTTAGTTTTTAATGAGAAGACTTAATTTATAGGATGCCTAGACCGAATTTGCCATTTTTAGAATGAGGACTACCAGGCTTTTTTCTGCCGCCTGATAGCGCCACTGGCAAGTGAAGTATACGCGCTACTTTGACGTCATTCAAATGTCAGAACTGTTCATATTTTCCGCCCACCTGATGGCACACAACCCGTTAATCTCTAAACGGTTGACATATCTTACTTGCCACTAGCGCCACCTGACGAAAATAAAAAATATAAGCATTTAACGTATACCTTATTTGCCACTAGCGCTATCTAACGAATAAAATTAATATAGTAGCCCTCTTCGTTATCTATAAGTTTTTCAGTTTGTTCCCGATTAACTCGAAAACTAGTTGGGGTTGGACTAAAGTGTTTTATATTTAGACTGAATAATTATGAATGTTAACATGAACTTACATTTCGTTGAAATATGACTGAATGTGTTCAATTAAACTTGAACTCCGAACAACGCCATTTCTTTCCTGATCACACACGTCGAAAATAAGCATTGCCACTTCTCCTTTCATGGTTTCAAAAATAATATAAAAAATACACACTTTAAAATTATTTCATTAACGAAAAAAATATTACTTATTCACATACAATAAACCTTGATTCTCTGCCACACAAACTGTCAACATCGATCAACATATTATTGTTTTGTTGCTATGTAAATCATAGGATAAGTATTTTTTGTAGATTATTAAATGTTTCTTAACTATGGTAATGGTCTTAATCAGTGTCGGATTTAACAATGAAGGCTCCTGGGTAACTCAGTGATTCCCAAACTGGGGGACATATGGGAGGCGTGAGAATACCTATATGAATTTTGAATTTAGGAATTGGCGCGGTTCGATTTTTAAAACAGGACCCAAAAACGCAAATTCGAAGCAAATCTCTCAAAGTTAAGTGGCGTACACAATATTCAGATTTGATCTGAATATTGTGTACGCCACTTAATTTTGAGAGATTTGCTTCGAATTTGAGTTTTTGGTCCTATTTTTTGGGAAAAAAAATTTCAGGGGAGACCCCCGGACCCCTCTTCGCCTGAACGGCCTTATCTAATTCCAACCGTTTTTATTTTTTAATCGTTACGTTTCAATTTGATCCATGAAACTGTTTTTTTTTTTTTTTAATTTTAGAAAACGGATAGTAAACGTTGTATTTAATTTAACAACTGCCATAGTTTGACAACAGTCACTGTCCAAGCATGATTTGAAATTTTAATTAAGCTAACTGTTGAAGAATAAACTGGATAAAACAGTTATGTACCTACTAAACATTTACGTTTTACATACCCAATTGCGGATTAACTTCAGTTTCCATCTTGCTTTTCTAAGTAACTGTTGTTGTTGCCTTACCTATTTTATTTAAACATATTTTTTTACAATTAATAACATTTAGGTAATCTTCAAGGCAACAAATAGAGAATTACGATTGTTAGAATTTTCGTTGACTAAAATTGTAAATTTCAATATTGCTCATTTTATGTAGTTTTGAAAAACAAACAAACACATAGTTGTGTATATTATTGGGTATTCTCAACAATTAAAAATCACAAACAACCTCATACATTTTACTTTTTTTCTTAAGAAGATTAATGATTTCAAAAATTGATTAAGTAATTAATATGTATTATATACGATCATTCTTATATGGATTGACAATATATTATTAAGCATTTTTTAATAAGTCAAAAATATAAAAAAAGGGTAAGTAGTAAGTAGGTACTTACCCACGTAACCTCCAATTTGACGTTCACGTTTGCAATGTATAAAACACTCTTTAAAAATGTTTATTATAAAAATAAATACTTATTAAAATCTTCTGTCTATAATTAAAATGAATTTATAATAGTTTTGTTTCGATAGCACCTTTTTATTAAACGCTTGCAAAAAATATAAAGCTCGGAGCATTTTAACATGGAGACTATACACATTTTAACTTGGTTAAAACTTGTGTGCGACTTGAAATTCGTATCCTTTTAGCCGATTTCAAAAAATTTTGGTGCATACAAGTAATTTAATAATTACAAGGGGCGACATTTATACAGTATGTAAACAGATAATATAAGCTGCACATAAGGAAATTAGCATTGGGAAAAAATGAATGGATCAGAGTGAGCCATGACTCATATTTATATAGGGTTGCTATGGTTATTTTAGTGTTTTTATTTTAGTTTCAATTTTTTTAATTTTATTTGACATTTAAACAACTATTAAAATAAAAATAATTGAAACTGAAATAAATTTTTTCCCAATGTGCAGCTTACCTGTTTACATACTGTATACGTACTGTGTGTAAACTGTTTTTCCGAACATAGGGAAAATAACATTGAGAACATTTACAATTTTGTAGTAGGCTATGAGCCATAAGACCTAATGTAAATATGTAATGGAGTCTCGGAACCTGCTAAATAAAAAAAGTCATGAGATGCATGGGACACCCGACAGAAGCATCTACTCTACTTGCTTTTGCGTTGATGCCAGAACATAAGTTTTTGTTTGAAACCTCAGTCCGGTTGCTTTTGCGTGATGCCAGAACATAGGTTTTTATTTGAGAATCAGTCCTGCTGGGACAGTGTGTGCAGGTCTCCCGAATTTCAAGGTGTATGGAGGACGTACAAGGGCCACCCGCCGGAAAAAATATTGACAAATTGACCATGGTTATCAGCTCATATGAGGACCTTGACGAACTACAGTCAAGGGAGGTGCGAATGCTAATCCACTGTTATTCGAACGTTTTCACACTGGACGACGAGCAAAAAGGGCGAACCGATGTGGTGCGTCATAACATCGACACGGGGGATGCCAGGCCAATACAACAACGCTCGAGACGTCTTTCCTTGACGAAACGAGAAGAAGCTGAGAAGATCATCACCGCTAGTTCTAGTCGGCAAGAAGGATGGTTCAAAACGATTCTGCGTGAACTACCGGCGCCTCAACGACGTGACCAAGAAAGACAGCTATCCCCTTCCCCTTATCGATGACACATTGAATACGCTGTCGGGTTCTCGACCTTAGATATTTTTTTTCTTGAAAACTATACATTTTAGAGGAAAAAAATATTAAGATTTTTTTCATATTATAACATCTAGAATTCATTTATATATTTTTTTTACCTATGTTAATACGTGACATTGAAAACGTTTTTTTTTTCATATTTCAGGATCCACTGAACCGATTTGACTGAAAATCTAATCAGATCTAAGTTAAAGGCTGATAAATACATCAGAACAAACAGCATGGCCGTATGTTGTTCCATTTTTACGAAATCAAAGGCGAAAAATTGACCACACGTACACACGCACTTACAGACATCAGTCAGAAAATGGTCTTAACTCTTAAACAATTTCTAAGGTATCAAAACGTGAAGATCTGTTAAAATCACGAAATATTTTTTTCGGACTAAATCCATTAGGTACTTCCGTACCTTAGTAGAGGTGGAAAGTAAAAACATAATTTTCTAGATTATTTGATGAAGAATCTCAAATAGAATTTGCAAATATTTACATTTTAAAATTTATTGTTATTATTATTCGTCACATTGTCACTCATAAAAATACAATGTTTTCAGTTTATATACAATATTTATTTTCAAAATATAATTACATTCCAAACTTGAAAAAATCAAAAAATAGTTTTTTTTTGGAATTTGTTTCTTGGCAAAGTCTGGAGTTTTCATCCTAATAACAGCATGTTTTTAGTATAAACGAAACAACTTAAAATTAAAATAAATTACCAGGAACGTTTTCCAATAAAAACTTAAGTTAATACAAAAAATTTTGTATTGTTTATCACCAGTATAACCAAGGCGGTTGATTGATTTTATTTATAGGTGTAAAAGTCAAATTAACAGGTATATTTATTATTGCATAAGTTCTTTTCAGTTTTTGTAGAGTCGAATATATCATATAACCATTCTTGCCTACCAGAAACCCAGCTGGTATGTGCGTTTCTTCTACTGAATTGTCATCCATCATTTCGATAACATCTTCATCACTGTTACTGTCATGATCGGTAATAATAATTATTCGTGCGCCCGCTGCTTCGGCCTGCAGTGTTTTACTTTTAAACGAACACTGCCTGAAAGTGATCAATCGCTTGTTAATATTTTGTTTCCAAATGCTGGGTTGCAGAAAGCATTGTAAAAAAATCTGATTTGATAATGACCTTAGATTGTGATCATATAATTATAGTTTTTATACACGCAGGAACCGTTTAATAATGTTGTAAAACTCCCTTTCATGTACATTAGATTGTAGTCACAAGTCACACAAAAACGAATGATTGATCTACAGAGAAAAAAAATTGCTTTTCAGGCTAAATTTTGATCAATATGCATAGAAAAATGTTGTTTCAAAGTGGAAATTGTACAAAAAAAATGTAGAAAAAAAAAAATATAAATCATTCGATCAATTATTTTTCAAGGAAGATCGATTTAAAATTCTATAATGCTTTGCTTATGGAGAAACATGTGTGGTCACAATCTAAGGTCGTTGTCAAATCAGATTTTTTGACAATGCTTTCTGCAACCCAGCAAAAGGCTTTCAGCTGTAACGTGTGTAAAAAGAAGACAAACTTGAAGGAATTGTGCGAGATTCTGATATAACTGAATAGCTGTTTAATTTTGTTTGATGTGTCATACATTTAATGGGAAGCACCTCAAGACTTATGACCAACAATGCTGTCTCATTAGTGGAGGTGGAAAATTATCGATGTTTTTGACTATCGAAAGCTTTCAATTGTTTTTGAATATTTAATGAAAAAAATGTATAACTTGCTTTCTTATCGTCTTCAGATTGTCTAGTGACAACTTTGACTTTATTTCTTTGTTTGTGGTCAAGGTCAACTAAATATGAACTATTGGTAATGTAATTACTGTAGTGTTTATAAAATAAAACCTGTGATGTGCAGTAATTTATTAAATGTCTCATTTAGTTATTTACTAAGAAATTTAAAGTTATTAAAGTCGTTTTTTACACAATTTTGAAACTATTGAAAACTATCGACAATAATCGATAGTTTGGTTACTGAAACTGATTATCGATAGTGTCGACTATTGACAGTTCCCCACCTCTACTCTTCACTGCAGCATAAAATATACTACTTATTCACGCTATCATCAGTGGGTAAAAAATCAATTGAAATAGTTTTTCTCATTTTTGTTTTGTCTATTGATTTGATTTGCTATTAAAATATACAAACACATCAACTAATAAAAACAATAATATGCATACCCTCTTTCTGCTAGTGCAACGTTTCCTTCTATATCATCGATATTGTTAGGAGGTGTGCATCCATTTAAAGGGCTCATTGGTACTAATAATACATTCTTTAATGTATAACTGCTATTCTGCGAAAAAGAAGTTTACTTAAAAGTTAAACAATATTTAATTATCCATTACTACCACTATATTGGAAATACGATGCTGAATGTTCAATACCCCCCTTTCTCTGGCCCCCAATGTGGGTAATGTTTTCTGCTGCGATGCATACTGCATAGACACTGCATTATGGGTCTTTAGACAAACAATGCAAACTATATATATTTCGAGTTTATTCAGATTAAGAATGCATGTAGTTAATAAATTTTACTTGTTCTTTTCATAACAGTGAAAAATATACAACTGGATCAATTACCGATTATCGGACTACCATTGCATGTTTTATCGATTCCTGTATGTACAAAAGGCAGTTGTTTTTAATCTCGAAAACTATTTGACCAATTTTCATGCTAATTTCACGAATAGTTAGAGAAAATATTTGGGTTCGTTTTAGACCATGTTTTAGGCTGTATCTCATTATGCTTTCATAACAGGGGGCTATCATTCCGGGCAACGCCGGGTAAATAGGTCTAGTAATTAACAAAATCTATCGTAATTAAAGAACAGCAGATATGTTACTATTTGATCTTACAATACTAATTTAATTTTGTTTAAAATTGCGATAATAAGTTTGTAAAATCTTTTCCTTCCTAAAAAATAATGCTATGTATACATACGAACGTTGCTCCAAAATCCCTCGCTGGCCTTATCCGATACGTATACTCTAGTTCTGGTGGATCAACTATTTCAAAAAATACATCGTTACCTATAATATCTGCAGTCGTTGTACCGTCATAAACATGTAAATTGTTTGCTAAAAAAGTAAAAATAAAGTTAATATTGAGGTTTGACAACAGGAAAGTGATATTTTACTATAATCACAGACATTACAGTAAAGATTATAATAAAGATATTAAATCAGTAATTGGCTTCCAATAAATTTAGCAAATTAAAGCGTTTACTATTATTAAAATAGATAATAAATTAAGCCTAATTACTAACCTACTGATCTCACTGGATAGTACGTTATACAACATTGTGCTAATATGTACCATAATATTAAATGTGTTTTATTTAAAATGTCTATTGATAAAATTGATAATTGACAACAATGACACATTTTATCGTTGATAATTAAAACATCTATAGTAAAAATTAGAAATTTCTTTTGACTTCTAGAATTTTCTAAAAACTTGTAGTGAGTGTGTAGTTTTTGAGCAACGTCAAAAAGTATGCGTTTTTCTTTAGTGTTCCTAATTTTGTAAATTTGGTAATTTACTTAAAAATAAGTAGATAAGATATAAAATGAATGACATACAGGACAAGGTATTTGTTTTATCATTAATCATTGAATACATATGATAATTTGAAACGAGATCGTTTGTCAAAATTTGTGTGGTTATGTAGGAGGTATATTTTAACCTGAGATTTGCAAATTATTTTTTGTAGGAAGATGAGGATAGCGAGGCACAAATCATGGAAGATACTAAGAACTTTTCGAAACCTAAATATGTAAATTCTACTGCGGTTGTAAAATACTCCGCTGTTCAAACACCCGCAAATTTCGCCCGCCTTCAGTGCAATACGGATTTAAATTTGCCACCGTCGAATTGGTTAAGCAGTTCAGCAAATTCTTATGGTTTACAACATGTTCTGTCACATTCAACAGGTTTTTCAAGTTTTCGAATGGCCCATATGTTTCCAGACTGTGTCGGAGAAGTCGATGTAGTATCCGATGCGGAAAATATTAAAACTTTACTTAAAATACCGTATTCTCGCGGTCCCGTTAGTATGATGGTGCATCGTATTGAAAACACATTACTTATAGATGATTTTGATATACACAAATATTTATTGAGAAGAGCTGAAACTGAGTGGGATTGGTTAAAGAAATTTTTTTTTGAACATATACAAAAAGCATTAAACGATAAAGATAAAACACTGCCTGTAAAAAGCAAAACTAGAAATGCTCTTCAACAGAAAAGTCTCATGTCCAAATTTCTTTATCATAGTTTGGTTGAAACGGATAACGATGCACAAAGTGTAACTGAGGAAGCAGAACGCATCGATGATTTACCAACATCGGGGCCTGCTTTACCGGAACCGAATGTTGAAGAAGAAGTGCCGGATCCGAATACAGATCACACATTTAATAGAAACGTGCTTTGGACTTTCGAAAATATACAAATGCTAATCGGTACTGATATGCCGATATTCGGTGGTTCGACGCATCCATGTATATCGTTAAGATTAAGTGATATGAAAAAACCTATCAGTGTGTTGACGGGTATAGATTACTGGCTCGATAATTTAATGTCCAATGTACCGGAAGTTGTTATGTGTTACCATTTAAACGGAATTGTACAAAAATATGAGTTTATCAAAACAGAAGACTTGCCTCATTTAGAAAATTCAAAGTTTTCACCAAAATTGATACGCGATATAGCACAAAATATATTATCGTTTCTAAAGTCCAATGCTACTAAGGCAGGTCATACATATTGGTTATTTAAGGGAAAAAATGATGATTTTGTAAAATTATACGATTTGTCTTCGCTTTGTTCAGGAGTGTTGGATGAAAAAGGACAAAACCCTTTTACAGTGCCCGTAGCTATGCTTCTGTACAGAGTCGCTCGTAATATGAAAAATACATCTGATGGAGAAATGCAAGCTGGAACTATTAGAATGCTACTGAAAAATTGCATTGATTTATTGCCGAAAGAGAAATATCCACAAATTGTTACGTCTTCGCATTATATGCTTTCAGATTTGTATATACCGGCAAATACAAATCCAAATTCGCCTGGTTTAGATTCTAATCCTTCAGACGAGGAAAATATTGATTCGCTAATACAAAATCATAACGATATAGCAATTATGAATTTGAACCAAGCGAATGAATCCGACAACGAAAATCATGAGTATAGAGCGCCACCGCCGATTCTCGGCACTGTGATTGAAAGATGTCAAATGGCTTTACATCACGTGGCCGCGGGATTGAATTGCTTAGATTTCTTTCCGTCCAACGACAGCAATGATCAAACAAACACAGATGAACCTGTTAGGAAAAAAACGGACGAAGATAATTTGAAAATGTCCAATCCATTCGAAGCAATTCCAATGCCATATTCACAGTTAAACAAGAATGTCAAGGAGGAAGATAAAAGCAAAAAATCTAGAAAACGTAATAGAAATAAAAAAGTCCAAAAAAAAAGTGAAATAGTTGAAGACGATGCACCGAAAGCTCTTTTGCCAAAACAAAAAGCGGAAGCAATGCCGACATGGCAGGAACCTGACCGGAGTGATAATGCATCATGGAAGGTACATTTGAAAACGTTGTTGTTTGAAAAAGCTTGCCTGGTCTACGCGACGCTCGCAGAACAAGAATATTTGTTGGAGAATTACGGAAACAGTTTGAGGTACATAGAAGCGTTAGTCAAATGTCAGAAAATAGTAAAAAATGCCAATTACACATGTCAACACGTACTGGAAAGTTGTTTACTGGGAAGAGCAGGCGATTGTTTTTGTATGATCGAAAAGCACTGGTCTGAAATTCACAAGTATCGTAGAGAATATGAATTCGCAACAGACATAGACAGAGAAATTATGGAAGAAATAAATAAGTATTATCCGACTGATTCCAGTTCTCACGAAAGTAAGATTTATTTTAGAATGAAATCAGTATTTACGTCACGTCACGATTTTAACGAATGTGAAGTTTGCTGCATGAGGGCAGCAGTCACACAAGCCAAAATCGCATTCAGCCCTTGATACTATACTGTTTTTTTTTGTCCTACAGCGTATAAAATAGCGGCTTTAGTCTTAGTTTCCAGTATTTTCAAAATTTTCAGCACTCATTTTTTAATTGACATTTTGCTCATGCAGCAAACTTAACTTCAACAATGAGAAGTTGACTGCTGCAAAACACTGTATTTAAGTACGTTCTTTAAGCCCTTTCCGGTGTGCGTAGCTCAATCGGGTGGCGCGCCAGTCCAATGTTCTGCCCGACTGCTTCACCCGCCTGAAATCGGTCATTTTGCGCCCGGTTCACATTAGTGACCACCAACAGCTAAGGTTATTTGGGCCTAGCACCAATTCATATTTTCAGTTCATTATTTTTTAATAATAAATTGGAAATCCAATTGACACTTTTACCAGCTCTCGGGCTAGAACCCGGGAACTTGTAATAGAGGAACCATAGCAACGCCATGTAAACAACAGCACCGCTACACGCTCGGCCATTCTCAAGCCCTTTACATTAGTGAAAAGCCGCTATTTTACAGGTGGTAGAACGCTAATGACCTCTGTTGTCGAGCGTCTATAATCCACAATTCAATTCTACAGGTGGTAGGACAAAAGTTAAATTTAATGTTTTCTACTCTTTATTATTATCATTATAGTTTCAGATATCATATTTACATGAGTTACAGATATTATTCTTACTTATTTTAGTGTGGGACGATATCCTTCCAAAATCAATCGACGATAATGAACAATTGTTATTGCTGAGCTGTAAATGTTATGAACAGGCACTCGCGTCAGAACCGGTCACAGAATGTAAAAACTTAATGAGAAGACTCGGAAACGTACAGAATGAACTCGGGACACTGTATATGAATAAAGCTGCAATGACATTTAATGAAGATCTTAAAACGACCGGATTACAAGATATAGTTGTGTATCAAACGCTTCTTACCAAAGCTGCACAATATCTAGAAGCTGGCGTAAGTAATTTTGCCCTTATATAAATATATCTATTGTTTACGGTCTTGGGGTAGAGATTTCAATGGGTTGTTATACATTATGGTAGAAAGCAGATGAGCTATTGGGATCGGTCAAATGGGAGGAGCTTTAAAAACATGGCGGACTTTAGGGAAAAATTTCGATACAGTCGACTCGTTAATTCGAAACTCGAGGGATTCTTAAAATATTACGAATTATCGAGTGTTTGAAATATCAAATGGTTCGAAACAAAGGCTCAACAAACAAACGTTGATACAAGTTTGAACTTGTCGCAAAATGTATGTATGTACTTACAATCTTTCCGCCTCTTTCTCTCTGCAACTTTGAATTGTCGAGTGTTGGACGCCGATGAGTTCGAATTAACGCGTTGTTTTGTTATATAGCAATGATTTTTTCGTACGAATTACCAAGTGCATAAAAATGTATTGATTTAGTTCGAAATATAAAGAGATTTTGTAGGGAACTCATGATAACTTTGAATTATAGAGAGGTTCGAATTATCGCAGGTTTGAATTAACAAGAGTCGACTGTAGTTGCTTTGGTTGTATGGTTTAAAAAAATATAAATAAACATAATTTTTTTAATTCATAAATACAGTTTCTTCACATTTCTTTAAAAAATATTTTGCTGTAAAGTAAGTTTTACAGGGCAATAACCATAGAGATATTAAACTAGAATGCGCTAAGGATACAGATGCCTGTAAGTGGAAGCGATAGAGACGAAGAGAGAGATAGATGTTGAGTGATCTCTATACATATGAATATATTAGAGAGATAGATGTATAGTGATCCCACTATCTCTTTTGTATGCATTAGAACACTCTGCATCTATCTCTCTCGTTGCCTCTATCGCGAAATCAGGGCTCTCGCGTACTCTAATCTAATTTCTCTATGGCAATAACTAATAGTGTTTAATGCCATGGTATTAGAAAACATCGCGCATTCCATTTTCCATAAACTTTGTGTTTATTTTACTTGTTTTATTTTTGTAATAAACAATTTCCCGATAAATTTACTGTTAGCTTGTACATTTTCCCTTATTCGAATAAAATTTTCTACCACCAGATGTTATATGCCCATTTGACAGATCTCAATAAAAAAAACATTTTTGATATCGTAAAAATTGTCATCCACTTGAACCTTTTGTTTCGGCATAGCTATAAAGTAACGAAGGAAAAGGAACGGTTTGAATTTTTCTACCCCGAGACCGTACACTCTCTGTATATAATTTATGTAAAATACTATTCACTGGAAACTTGAAACATTTGCGTTGTAGATTCGTTCATTTGAAACGGTGCACGACGAAGCGAACTTGTCTCTGTTGTATTCAAATATGGGTCGTTTAATGCGCACCAATGCACACATCTGCGCTCCGGACGCTGTAGAGAAACAATCGGAATTGGCCGGACAAGAGAAGCATTACTATCAGAAAGCCCTGTCGAATTATCAGCAAGCGTTGGCGGTGCTTGGCAATAGGCAGCGCAATCCCGATATATGGGACGCTGTTATGTGGGAACTGTCGACTGCACTTTATACAATGGCGACTCTCATGCAAGACTATCCCAATATGAGAACTCGAGTAAGATCAATTAATTGTACATTTATACTTATACTAGCGGCCCAGCCCGGCTTCGCCCGGATACTATGAATTTATGATTTATTAATGCATTACCCATTCGCTCCCGAGCGCTGTATTACTTACTCGATTCGCTCGTTCGCTCCAGTTATTATAGCTTATGTCCTAAAGCAAAATATCTCCTATCGAACAGTGAAAATTTTTTTTAAATCGGCCTTCTGAGATTACCTCCGATTTTCACCCGGGCGAAGCCAGTTCGGCCAGTTTCAATTATACATCCAAACCTTCCTCGTGATTCAATCTATGTAAACGTGAAAACCGAAACAAAATCCATTCAGTAGTTATGAAGAAAATCGCGCACGGACAGACAGACAGCTGGATGGACGCAACGGAGAACTTTGTTTTATAATATATCTGGTTTTACCCGGCTGCATATCGCTATTTTCACTTACTGCTCATCCTCCTTATTGTAACGTAATAATATATAGCCTATGATACAGTGAAAAAATTTTTCAAATCAGTCCACTAGTTCTCAAGTTTATCGTGTACATACATACATCACCACAACATACGCTACGATTATATTAATAATAGATACTTATTAACTTTTGCCCTCGGCTTCACTTACGTTAATTTCGGTTTTGACGGGAACGAGTGATATATTAAGCACTAAGGGGTCCCCAAGCGCAAAGCCCTTCTAGAATTTTAACATTTTTATCAGCTAACAATGTTGAAAATATAGTAAAAACTAGATTTCTTTTTGGTTTTTTGAGACTCGAAAACGAAATTACTGGCAGTGGTTTTATAATTTTATGTATGACTAATGAGGATGGGCACTGCCAAACTTGACCGCTAGTGGCGCCAGCTATTTAACCACCTTGCTCTGTCCGCAGTTCAAAGTAGTGTGTAAGAATAAATTTATTTAATTACATAATAAATCATTGACAATGCCAATGTGCTGTGTTTACAAATCATGTATTTCCAAAGGATCCAGAACTGAAAAGAAGGGAAAAAACTTGATTTCTCGTGCGTTTTTTCTATTAAAACCACTGATCACTTAGGTGAATATATACCTGCTGCCATCTATATTACGTTTCTTATGTACCCATCTCCATTGTGATTGAAACAAAAAAAGTGCTGTATTTCTTTTGTTTCAGTCGCAACAGGACTTAGAGCGCGACGTAAGTGAAATGCTTCATAAGGCGTTGCGCTATTGTGATATGGAAACACCCGGAGCTCGGCAACCTATTTATCAATATAGAGGCGCGAAAATACATCATAGGCTTGCGTCGTTATATCATAAAACTCTTCGAGAAAGATATGAAGACGATACACGTACCAAAAATTTAGTGCAGATTTGTAAACTTCATTACGAACAAGCTACAAAGTTAATGTTACTTTTAGAAGAAGCTTATGAATATCTGCGTATAATGTTAGAATATATTGCCTTATATGAACTGTTATTCGACGGTAAGTTTTGTAATTTTAATTATTTTTAAATAATAATTGACACTGAAAATATTTAGGAATTTTTGAGAATGTCCAAATTCAACAGAAGTTGTTAACAAGACTACACTGACTGAACATAACCTATAAATAAGTGTTTTGTTTTGAATTATTATACAAAACGCGGGAAAATAACAAACGACATGCAGTTTCCAATCTCTGTAAAGAAAATTATCTGAGAACTTTATTTGGGCTATTTTATATTTTTTCAGTAATTTGTTTGATGTTAATTTTATTTTTGCAGTGTCCAGCGGAGTTTCCAAAAAACACAAATATTTATTGACGGCCTTGTATTTATTATTTAACACAAAAGCAATGTTAAAATATATCTCCGAGCATGAAAGCTCTGACGATAATTCAGAAAACTGTAAACAAACTAAAGGTATTTTAGCAAACAAAAGTACGGAAAATAGTGAAAATGAAACTTGTGATAAAAATTCAAATAAAAAAAGTGAAGAAACCGAACAATCGACTGATGTAGGACAAATAAATGAAAAGCGATTAATAAGCCTTGTTGAACAGCGTTTACAGTTTATTTTGCTCAATTTAACAAAATTGTTTGCTAAATCTATAAAATCAACCAATAAAGAAGATGAAAATTTAGGACAAGTTTATAAGTCAATGTACAGTTTAAGTTTACGGACTAAAAACCAATTGCAAGGAGTCGATTTAGCATTACATTTATATAAATTGTTAATACGATTATCCGATATTGTAAGTAACTCAATACCAAAAGATTTAATGCAAAAAATCATTAATAACTTAATTCAAAACTGATCTGTTTTGGTAATTAATTTTTAAGGTCTTTAAAAAGATTGTCCGAAATTTTGAGTTTTTAAATTAGACAGCGTTATCTCAATTTTGTTTTTTGTTTTATTTTTGCATTTATTTCTAATATATTTTTAGCACATGATTTTTTTTTATTTTTAAGAAATTCAAATTCTTTTGCATCCTGCAAAAAATATGTTGATTTTTATGCGTTTGCTTTATGTACAAAATCCATTAATTTTATCCTAAAATTTTCATGTCAGTGGGTATCTTAATAAATCTTTCAGAAATTGCGTTTTGATACTTTAGAGTCTGGGCTGTGAGAGCCAATTGGCATAGAAAGAGATTGAGTAATTTCGAGGAAACGTTAAAAAACTGTTAACCATCGTTATCATCCATGATTTGTAGGAAAACTGCGGGCAAAATAAAAATGTAAAACAAACAACAATTCAATGCAACTGCTAGTAAAGCAAATTTTTGAGGTTATGTTCACTATACTCCACACAATCGGCCATGATGTACGATTACAGGTCATCACGATTGTGTGGAGGGCATAATCGCCTGTAATTGTCCATGATTGCCCATGATGGAGCGTGATCGCTTCTGTATGAATTTTTCGGCCATGATTGCGCGCATATCCACACGTTCGTCGATCACTCAGTTCATATTTGTTTACGGTATTGTTGTATCCATGTTGACAGATGACAATTCACAATTAATGGCACGATTGTGTAGACAGGACAGATGCGCAATGATGGTGACAATCATGGCCCATTCTGTGATTGCCCATCATGGCCGATTGTGTGGAGGAGGCATAGGGTTATGTTACAAGCTTGAAACTTACATGTTACTTGCAGTTGCTTTCAATCGCTTTTTGCAAATGCAGTACTAGAGAACCATTATATTATTTCTTAATAATGCTTACTTCTTTTAAGATGTAAATCCTAATTTTATACAAATAAAAACAATGGAGATGGGCAGTGGCGGACTAAGCCCGTCGGAGACCCGGGGCGGCAGAACTAAATGGGGCCCCCGGTCTGCTTAGAAATTGATGTATCTGTAGTGTAAATTTCGTAAAAAATAAATAATATAGATGTAATGGCTGGCAAAAAAATCAAATATTTATAATAAACGACATACCTACGTTTATATTTTGTATACGTACGGGGCCTCCAACTCCAAACTGCCTCTTACTTACTAAGCATATTTTGGCCTTGTTTGGGATTTGATCAAAAAGAACTTCTCGAGATTTGGAAGCTCCCCAGGATCAGAGGCGGGGGGCGAGCCGCCTCCTCCGCCACCCCCTTAGTCAGTCACTGGAGATGGGTACTATTAAACTTGACCGCTAGAGGCGCCAGCTATATAACTACCATCTAAACTACCCAGTCTGTGGGCAGTTCATAGTAGTGTGTACAAAATTAATTTATTTAAAATAATAAATCGTTGACAATGCCGTCTATATGAAAACCAATGATAACTTAGGTGGCTATAAACCTCCTGCCATCTACTTACGTTTCTCATGTGCCCATCTCCATTACACAAAAATAAACTGAACTCGGAAGTTGGCTGCTTATTACAGCCCTTTCAATATGACAAACAGTCAATAAGGAAATATTACAGAGAGAAAGAGAGACGTATTCCTCGAATTATCGCCCATGCGTATTGGTATACTTGCAGTCCAGTACTATATTAAGTCGATGGTCCTGTCAAGATGGACATAAGAGATCATTATTTTATAGTTTACTAGAGTTCGTTTGTTTTAAATAATTTTGTATTAAGGTTATGTGAAGAACAATAAAGGCAAACGCTTAACTTTTATAATTTACCAATAAGTATTATTTGTGTTTAAATTTATCTTATTATGATTAGCATCCAAGTGACGGATTCAAATCATTAATTTGGTTTATTTCTACATTTTTTTCTTAATTATGTAGACAATTTAATAGTGATTTGATTTTTTGACACCGTCATGGCTTTTTTAATTTGACAAATAATTTATAAGTAATAAAATACTATACCATTATTTGGCTTTAAAGAGAATAAGCAAATTGACACTAAATTTGATGAATCGATATTTTTTTGTTTTGGTAATGCATTTGTTTTGTTAAAATAGTTAATAATTAATTAAACAATAAAACATCAATAATTAGTAGTAGGTACAAAGATTGTATGAAAGATAGTTTGAACAATTTCATAATACACATAAATGAGAGTTAACATAAGGTCGTTAGCTATTTGATCATACTTGCCATATAAATTAGAAGTTCCTTTTTTATTATTAAATTAATTTTTTTTATTTTTCTTTTGTCAGAAAAAAATTGTGTTCCAAGTTAGATAGGAAAAAAATATTAAAATATAAAAAGAGAAAAAACGTCCTTTCTCAAGAATTCAAATTTCGTAAGCATGGGAATTGTGTCAAGTTGTAGCGCCATCATTATTGTATCAAAAAAAAACTTAAGAATAGTGATGCCACGCCATAACCCAGTAAACTAATTACTAATTTCTTGAATCAAAAACATCCATTCTAATTTTTTATATAGTATATTGTGTAACTAGCGTGCTAAATACATCTTTATGCGTCAGGTGCGATGTTTTCAGCACGAGTAGTAGGCGAGCATTGACGAGTGTGCATCGCAAGCCGAAAACGAGTGCTGAAAACATCGCGCCTGATGCATAAAGATTTAGCATATGCGTTACTATAGGACTTTATTCAGCACATGCATGGTTTTAAACTTTAATTGATCAAACACCTTAGATTCACTGACAGCAGTACATCTAATAATAAAAACATTGGCCTTGATACAATATTAATTATTTACTTCAATTTTTCATTATAGCATTGAAATGCGTTTCATAAAGGATCATGACGTTACCCCATTTAAGATTTGCATTACAGACATGAAAAAACACTAAAAGCGTGTATGTGTTGAATAAATATATTTTTAGTAATTAATTTGAATTCTATTATTTTGATTAAGGGTAAGTTCGGTTTTACACTCAGGGTAAGTTCGGTTTTACGCTCGATAGATCGAGCCGAGCGAACAGATTTTTGGTCACGTGACAAGCGAGCAAATCGAGCCATCTAAACAATTCCGAACGTAATCTAGCAGATTTTTCCAAACGTCAGAATAAAATGGCCCCAGCAAGTTAAATTCTTATTACTAAAGCCGAAATACATTCTTTATTGCTCCTCATTTTAATTTAATTCAACATTGTTATAATAATAAATCATGATTCACAATTTTTTTCGTTTTTATTCCATTATTTTAAAATTAATAGTACTACCGGTTGTTGATTTTTTCGACCCATAGATATAATAAATATTTTATTTAATCATTCTGTGCGATATAGACTTATTGGTTATTACTATTCTTTGAATAAATATTATTCGTGTATTTTTACCTATTGAAAAATTACCTCATATAAATAAACTTCGAAATTTATCCATTCTCACAACAAGGGTTTCCGCTCATTTTTAAAATGAATGCTCTGAAGTTGGTTAAATCTGCTTGCTCGCTCGCTTCCCTCGGAGCAAATCGAGCGCGCTCGATCTGCTCCAGATCTTAAAACCGAACGCAGGATAGAGATCTTTCAGAGCATATAAATGTTAAATTCGAACGTATTAGAGCACTCCGATCAATCTGAGCGTAAAACCGAACTTACCCTCAGATTGATCGGAGTGCTCTAATACGTTCGAATTTAACATTTATATGCTCTGAAAGATCTCTTTTCTGCGTTCGGTTTTAAGATCTGGAGCAGATCGAGCGCGCTCGATTTGCTCCGAGGAAAGCGAGTGAGCAAGCAGATTCAACCATCTTCAGAGCATTCATTTTAAAAATGAGCGGGAACACTTGTGAGAATGGATAAATTTCGAAGTTTATTTATTTGAGGTAATTTTTCAATAGGTAAAAACACGAATAATATTTATTCAAAGAATAGTAATAATCAATAAGTCTATATCGCACAGAATGATTAAATAAAATATTTATTATATCTATGGGTCGAAAAAATCAACAACCAGTACTACTATTAATTTTAAAATAAAGGAATAAAACGAAAAAAATTGTGATTCATGATTTATTATTATAACAATGTTGAATTAAATCAAAATGAGGAGCAATAAAGTATATATTTCGGCTTTAGTAATAAGAATTTAAATTATTGGCGCCATTTTATTCTGACGTTTGGAAAAATCTGCTAGATTACGTTCGGAATTGTTCAGATGGCTCGATTTGCTCGCTTATCACGTGACCAAAAATCTGTTCGCTCGGCTCGATCAATCGAGTGCAAAACTGAACTTACCCTAAAAAAACAAAAACAATAATAGACCATGGTTCAATAGTTCAGTATGTAAACGTGGCGCGGCGCCACTATTGACTATGTTAAGTGTTTTTGAGACACTAATGATGGCGCCACAAGTTGTATGATTGGAATATCCATTTTTATTTTTTTTTTTCGTTGGAGAGCAGCCAATTATATAATTGTTTCGAAACATAGGAAAAAATCATTTTACCAACCAGTGGTCACAATCAGGATTCTAACCTGAACCTTTCCACTTTCGCGGCGGAATGAGCTTACAATACTCAATCGTGAAGCATATATGGAGAATATTAGTTTAGCAATCTTGTCACGATTGAGTATTGTAAGCTCATTCCGCCGCGAAAGTGGAAAGGTTCAGGTTAGAATCCTGATTGTGACCACTGGTTGGTAAAATGATTTTTTCCTATATATTTCGAAACAATTATATAATTGGCTGCTCTCCAACGAAAAAATCTTTCAATTGCAATTCAGCCGTATAAAAAAAACTATTATTATCCATTTTTATATTATCTTATCATGTGTCTACTAATAGGTCCTGATGGCGTCTTGTGTGTTTTTCATTAGCGTTTACTTGCAGTTGTTCGTCTTATAGTGCACTAATATTTCCACCATAAAGGTACTGGGTGCAAAATAGGCAGTTTTAACCTGGCAGTGGAAGTGTTGATAATAATTCACATTTTACAGAAATTATAACAATAAATATTTATTTACATATTACAGATACATTTCGGCAAACTTGGATTTTCACTGTACTCGAAAAACAATATATATTTTTTAAATTAATATAAATTAAATTATTAAATTAATGTAGGCATGAGCAACCTACGACCTGCAGAACCTTTTTATCTGGTCCAGAAAAACTATTTTATTTACGAAAAATACGAAACCTGTTCTCTTTGATTACTTCGAAATTTCTGGGGTGAAACTGGAGGTCTGTATACTTTAATTTTGAATGGCCCCCGCAGAACGTTTACAAATCAGCAGTGTGGCTCGTGAGTCAACAAAAGTTGCCTATGCCTGAATTAAATTTTGTTTAACCGATACCGTCCAAATATAGATGTCTTTTCTTTTAGTTTAAATTTGTCACTCATAAAATACTAAAAATACAAAAACTTCATAGAAGCAAAGCTTCTAAATAGTCTTCAAATTCTTCTTCCCTAGATTTTTCTTCTGTATGCTTCTTATTTTGCCATAAGTTTTCTTCACTTTCAGAGACTTCCATATTAGAGTCATTTGATTCATTAATTTTGTCTGTACTACTCTCTGGCATTTGTTCGCTTTCAGAGGTTTCTTCCTTATCGACACTTTTAACAGAACCGCCGGTTTTGTGTTTAAGTAAAGTTGATTTCTTCGATTTTAGTCTTCTAATTTCCCGCTTTTTACTGTGGTAATTCAATTTTCGCGAACAATCTGGACACAATCCTGCAAAATTTTGATTATACAAACCATCTGAACATCATTTGAACCACAATCTAGATTTAGCTCAAGATGGGCATCAGAAAACAATACCTATCCATATTCATAACTTAATTCATTGTACTTGTAAATAAGTGGAGGTGAATTACATTTCCAAATTTCAATACGTACAATACTACCATGAATCAGAACTTAAAATGCTTGAGCCCAGTTAGTACTCTCATAGTATGTGTAGGTAATCGCCCAGTCTCCTTGTATCCAGGATACTACAGTTTCTTCTGAGTCGCTCCGTGTGAAGACGACCATAGTCGACGAAATTTACACTACAAATACATCAATTTCTAAGCAGACCGGGGGTCTCATTTAGCTCTGCCGCCCCAGGCCTCCGACGGGCTTAGTCCGTCACTGCTTGCGAGCACCGGTTTTTTTTTTTTTTTTGATTTCCACGGACTAACAAGTTTAACATTTCACACATGAAATAATGTAATTTTCATGCACTCATTATTGTAACTTTGATTGAGGCGATTAATTAAATAAAATAAGGAACCTAAATTCGAAATATCAACAATTTCCAATAATTCTAATTATATTATTTCATACTTACTAAGTTTGACAAGAGCGTTTTTCTTTTCTCCCTGCTCCTCGTATGCAAAATTAACTTCCCAAGTTCGCAGTTCATTTTTTGAATCGCATAATTTATTACCACAACTAAACTGACCTCTACCTGCTACGACTTCTCGTTCAATGCGCCATCGTAGAGCAACCTAGGTTTATAATTAATCATAATCATATAGTAATAACTTGGTTCTGTGAATACACTGTAGAACGGTGTGCACAAATACAATAGTTTATTGCCTACCTTGTTTTCTTTGTATCTACTTAAATCACAAATACAGTATTCTTTGAATAATTTGTCATAATATTTCTTTGCCAGTTGTCCTTCCCAAGTTTGAGGTGATGAATCTTCATCCCAAAGAAATTTGTGATTTTCACGAATTATATCCAAGTCGCGTTTATCTTTAGATGTGTCACGATTTAGTAACTTTGTGGCACCTGGCCGATTTAATATGTAATCATTTATTATTTTTTTGTGTATTTCATAAGGATTTAAATTTCCACCAAACATTTTACTTGACGTTTATTTATAGGTTAGTAATGTCAACTGTCAAAATATTATCACGTTGACAGTGCAGTGTACACTGAACTACATTAAGAAGGAAAACCATAGCAGAAACGCACTCTCCTGAAAATCCATTGATTTATTCCTAAAATACAAAAATCAGGAACCTTTTGGGCAAAAATTTTCTGGCGCGATTTAAATAGAACAGATACTTATTACAAAAGAATATGGTACATCCCAGTGGACAGTGATCAATATAAAACTTTGTTATAATGAAAGTTTATGCTCTACAATATTTATTAAAATTTTTATTTTTATTAATTATGTTTCGTAAACATATTTAAATTAATACATAAAATGATTTTTAATCTATTTGTCACGTGACGTAAAACACCGCGTGACGTCAATTTTAAGTAAAAAATACATGTATCCATAGCAACGCAGTTTAGATTGTTTCCATTATGTTTACATAGGTACAAAACGGTATTTATCAACACTCTCATAAAATTATGACGTCATATTTGAGTAGAGCAAAAACGATTTTTAGCGGGCAGGGCTAACATAAATATTTCAAAAATTATTTTTGAGCTTATTTGAAATCAGAATGAAGTGATTTAGGTGTCATTTTGTTCATAATTTACTGCTCTATTAATATGACACAAAAAAAATTTAGTCATCTACCCTATTCTATATTAAAATTATGTTCTCGTCATAATAACCTGTTAGTGCACATAAGCGTACATATTATAACCTTGAGCGTACATAACAAATTATTCAAATTTTTAGTTGCGTAATAAACGTCTGTTACGTAAACAAACTTTCGGATTTGTGCGGTCAAAGACAGGAATTTAGTTAGTATCAAAACGGGTTCTTATGTGATTAACGGATAATTATTGTTAAATATTTATATGCAACGAAAACAGTTACCTAAGTTTTAAAACATTTTTAAAAAGTGAAAGTGTATAAATCATCAGCAACAAATCTGAATGCAGGATGTGGGTAAGTAAACAATTTAAAATTTGTACAGGTTGTGAATTTTTAGCTAATAACAATAACAGTTTACAATGTTATCCTTTTTAATATTTCTACATGTCGATATTTTAATATACATACTACGTATTTTTGTAATTACGTGAATTTACATGTTTGACTTATGAAAAAAGGTAAATACCTATGTGTAAGTAATCAGAGAACAGTTTTCGAAGTGTTTGTGAACACATTTTGCGATTTGGTCTTCGTATTCGCGAACTATAACAGTACATGTGAATTGCGAACAACTCGCAGCCCAGCTCGTGAGTATAATAGTATATGACCACAAAACACCTACATATAGAATGTCCACTCCCGTACAAACTTTTGAACCTCCTAAATTCAACCATAGGCAAGAGGGGTACTCCGAAAAGAGCAAGGAATAGGTTAGCTAAGCGGGTTGCATATATGTAATATTTTATTCTTTTTTATTATTTTCTTTCTTTTTCTTTCAACGATTGTTGGATTTAATAAAATAAACAATGAAAATTAACTATTACTATTTTATTGCATGAAATACATAACAATTAAAAAACAAAAAATTGTATCCTAAGTCATAACTTACAAGTTTATTATATAAATATAGTATTTTGTAATTTGAATTTGAAATAATACATAAAATATCTGTATAATGTGGCATAATTATTATTTTAGTCATCAAAAAAATGAAAAAATTGACAAAAGAGCATTAACCTCATTTGGTAACAGTGGCGTAAAAAGCAATCGAGTGACTCATGTGCGAAGTTAATAGCAGGACCCCTGTTTTTGTATTTTGTAATAATAAAAAGTTCACAATTGAATAATACATACATATATTTAAGTTAAACAACAGAAATCATTACTTTTTCGCCAACTTTTCGTCTATATTTTAGACTTCCTGAGGGCTCTATAATGAAAATCACAAATCATTACAATAAGGCCGGGCGCATGTATACAATTGCTTCAGGACTAAACAGTTTAGTCGAGTTGTGTACGTGTCGCGATTTCAGCCCAACTAAACTATTTAGTTGTTAGAGGTGTGCATACAATCAATCAATTGTGCCACAGTTTCACTGTTTAGTCGAATGTATGCGCACGTCATACACAGCTTTGGGCATATTAAGCTGCAGACGATAGTTGTTAGATAGTTTAGACAAAAGGCGATCAATGCGGTTTTATGATTTTTTAGTCGAAAAACTATCGTGTTGTATGTATGCGCAGACCCTTAGGGGTGGCAAGGACGTTTTCGAAACTTCAAAATCAAAAAAAAATGAAGGTTGTGATACATCAATCAAATTTCGATTTATCATAAAACGCTTTTTCACGAGTAAACAGCACCTATTTTTTGTGACATCAATATTTGTTTGAGAATAGCACATTATATTCACAATAAAATTCAACACAGTAATTAGCCTTAGAATTAAGTATACAGGGTGTCCAAGACTTGCGTTGTCGGCCGATATATTGATTTTGGGTGAAGATAGAAAAAAAGTTTAAATACAAAAGTTGTATAATTTTTAATGGTGTATAACCTAAAAATATTTTCAATTATACAGCCTGTCCCATTTAAGCGTGGCAGATCAAAGTTATGTTTTTTTTAGCCTAGCACCCTGTTTTTATTTGTTTTTTCAATTCTGCACCTAAATGTGAATAGAAATTGTAAGGGAAGCTATGCTTAAAAATTCAGTAATTTTGGAGTTATTCAAATTTTTTAGAAATTTTTGACCCGTGCAGACCTTTACGTAAAATTCGACATAGCCAAAACAGAAACCTTTATCAGACTGAAATTTCGAGGATCACTAGATAATAGACGGACAAATCAATGTATGTCCTAAAAAAATGAATTTATTATACAGGGTGTTCAAAATAATGTAATTCTTTTACCTAACTTCAATCACGTGTAACTTTTGATTATTAAATACAACGAGGCTATTTTTTTGCTGGAATTGTATTCTTTAGGATATTTACTAACACTTTTATAAGGGTTGTCCAAACCTAAACTTAATATTTTCGTACTAAAATATTAAGTTTAGGTTTGGACAGCCCTTAATAAAAGTGTTAGTAAATATCCTAAAGAATACAATTCCGTCAAAAAAATAACGTCGTTGTATTTAACAATCAAAAATTACACGTGATTGAAGTTAGATAAAAGAATTGCATTATTTTGAACACCCTGTATAATAAATTCATTTTTTTAGGACAGACGTTGATTTGTCCGTCCATTATCTAGTGATCCTCAAAATTTCAGTTTGATAAAGATTTCTATTTTGGCTATGTCGAATTTTAGGTAAAGGTCTGCACGTGTCAAAAATTTCTAAAAAATTTGAATAACTCAAAAATTACTGAATTTTCGAGCATAGCTTCCCTTACAATTTCTATTCACATTTAGGTGCAGAATTGAAAAAACAAATAAAAACAGGGTGCTAGGTTAAAAAAAACATAACTTTGATCTGCCACGCTTAAATGGGACAGGCTGTATAATAGAAAATAATTTTAGGTTATACACCATTAAAATTTATACAACTTTTGTATTTAAACTTCTTTTCTATCTTCACCCAAAATCAATATATCGGCCGACAACGCAAGTCTTGGACACCCTGTATAATTGTTATATCTACTTATTTAAAACTCAGTACTCACTATTTAAACAACTCCACCCATATCCGAAACATTTACATCGGATTCGGTTACGGTTTCGAATACCCGATAGTTTCGGTTACGTAGCTCCATAACAAACCTAGTGTTAACGAATCCGATATAGATATTTAGATTCCGAAGTTTTAATCGTATCAATGTTTCCGCTGTATCAATATGTCACACTTTCCACTGCATAGAATGATAGGTGGTGTTCTGGCGGATTCAAAGAAGGAACTGCATTCCATTTTAATGTCACTCTTGAGAAGTCTCGCACAATATCTTCAGTTTGAAAATGACGACTGCAGATGCGCATTTTTTCATAAATGTCTTGATATGACATCGTTTCCAACGTCTCTCTTTTTGTAAATATATTCCATTGCTCATTACCGCATACCGTTCAGTAAACTTCGGATTGGGAAAACGAAATTTTGGAATGGTGGCGTCAGTATCTCAATAAATAATACTAGAAAAAAATGTACATAAGTCATTATCAAAGCATATATAATCTTAACAAAATTAATCATATTGTAATTTTAACAATTATATCGGTATATACCTATTATCATTTTAAATTTTAATAAAAAAAGTATCTTTCCGATCATAAACGTAGTGATAGTAATTAAGGCATTTAATTATTACAAAGAATAAAGATAGTATACTAAATAATAAATTAACACTAATATTTTATTGAAAACACTTACCTTGATGTATTTATAATTAGAGCAAAGCACGTTTAACATTCTATTTGTATTAACAAAATTCAAAAATAATATTATATCAGTCTGGTAAAATAGAATATCAGGTTATGACAACACGATTAAGTTTAAACTTTAAATTTTAACGGACGTTTGACCATGTGAGGCCACTGAAGCTGTCATTTATATCAAATTGCCAACATAAAACTTAGATCGAGTAACTTGTTACTACCAACATGAATAAATAGTTTTACTACATTCCCCTCACTTCTGCCGGAGTAATGTCCACATTCTTGCGTGGTCACTGTTGGCCTATACAAGTTAACCTTCTATAGGTGGGTGTTTCGTGTATGACACTGAGGTTAAAGCTAGGTATAGAGGAAGTGGATATAAGCATTTAATTGAAAGTGAAGCCAGTCGCCATTGTAATGAGGCCCTCATTTTATATGTGAGAAGAAGAAGAGAATAATATTCCCAATCCATCCCGACCCCGTGTTTTGCCGCCATGTTTACTCGGCCCTGTGACGTCAAACCTGGCTTCAATTTTGTATAGGCATAATAGGCAGTATTGTATACGGTATGCGTCCTCTATAGATTTTACCTCAGTGGTGTATATGAGTATTGAGTAAGGTACTGGCGGCAAATATGGCCCAGAGGGTAATATGGCCCAACATTTGTCCTGCGCAAACTAAATTATCTGCCGATGATCTGACAACGTCATAAAGTTGCTTATGTTACTCACTACTGACGGTTTTATTTCCCGCAGCCCCCCGCTACAAAACTTCCGACAATAGTTCATTCGTTTATTTTTGCGGGTGTATTGACATGCTGTTGTTATTTGTTTAAGTTTTTTGTCAATTTTTTTTTTCGTTGTCACGTCTGAAGTAGAAGCTGTGAAAAGTCAGGGGTAAGTGTCATTTTGTTAGGAATCTGTGCATGAAATATTTAATTGATATTGCACTCGCTCGCCTTATTTATCATGATAATGTTGTTCAGTTACCCTTTCGGATAATATGGCCCAATGCATTGGCGGGTTATATGGACCGCTGGTCATATAATCCAACAGTGGGTCATAGTAACCAACTCCACTAAATAACATTCATAAAATAGATTTGCGAATTCTTCCCGTTTGTTTTAGGTTTGCGATGGGAAAAATATGCAAAAATATGATGAGTTTGAGTGCTGTTAATTTTAGACCCTAAAAATGTTCAATGTTATGTTGTTTTTAGTGCCCATGGCAGGATTTGTTTTCGTTTTTATTTTATTTTATGTGAGTTGTGTGCACTGTGGAATTAGTTTATTAAAATTAAAAAGAAATTATGTAAAAGCTATACTCATTTTATAGTTTTAAGATATTTTTTGTTGTGGGCCATAAAATCCGAACAGATGGATAATATGGCCCAAGTGTAAGGCTGATTATTTTTACACTTATTTCCGAAAAAAATCTTTTTTCACAAAATAAAATTATATCCCCATGACAAGTTCATAGTTACCTGTTATTTTGATATAAAAAATGTTCCATAAAAATCAGGGTTAAAAGTAAAAATCATTTTAAATTAAGGTGGGCCATATTTGCCGCCAGTACCTTACTTTTGATTTAACTTATACCTACCCATGAAAAATGAACATGTTTTCTACCGATTACCAACACCACGGTTTTCTATTGCATATTGGAATGTGGAGGTAGTGTTGTTTCTAATTTCTACATTTTTGGGTAACTGTTGTATTTACGCCAATTGCCAAATTCAAACTAATAGAGATAGATAGATACAGAAATTTTGTTTTGCTTTATCTAGATACTTAATTGTTTTTTTTTTCTGTAAGTATCTACCTATATTAAATTTTAAGAAGATTAATACTTAATGTCGTTTTGCTATTTTTAAGGCATACTTCTTTAAAAAAAACCGTTTTTTTAAATGCTTATCTACAAACTAATTATTATTCTTGTAGAAAAAATACGCTGATCCCTAATACCTTATAGCAGAATAAAACTTCTCTAGGTACCTAATATCTCTTTAGTTGATTATTTTTTAAATTTTATGGTGCCAAAAACTTTTAATAGGTATATTAATACATTTGAGGCAGTCTATAGATGTATTATACTATCATGTATAAAGTTACCTATATTTACAATTTCATTAAGCCCTGCATCCCTAGAATTAGCGTCGGCCTTAGCCATCCATCAGGCGCCCTTCAGCACCCTTTATATTTCTTATTATTTACTACTTAGCATTTGGATCAAGAATCTCGCATCAAAGCGCCGCACTAGCCGCGTGCGGCGCCCTGGGCTCGCAACCACCCCCCTCTAAAGCAGGCACTGCCTAGAATGATAGAATCACGAAACTTAACATTTAGTTTTTAGATAGGTAGGTACTACTAGGTACGTGCCACGTATTACAATAGTTTAAATTAAAAAAGGAAATTTTTTTGAAGAAACCCACGTCATTGCAGGGCCGGCGTTAGGATTTACGGGCCCCGGGTAAGCATCCTCAGGCCCCTGTGCCCTCCAAAAAAAAGTTTACACCAAATTTTTTTTTTTTTTGAAATAGTCAAAAAATGTCAATGCAAAAAATCAATTACGCCTTTTTTGTTGGGAAAATGTTTAAATGCTCGTAGTTTTAAACACGGTAGTCACATATAATAGGTCAACCCTGGACCGGCGAACCCCCTTCAGGGGCTCGGACCCGGGGTACCTTTGCCCCGCTTACCCCCCCCCCCTCCCCAACGCTGACTCTGCGTCATTGCACCCCGTGTGAGCGATATGGCATGCCGGGATGACGCAGATATTGTTGATAAATTTTGCATTCCTGAAACGTGCGTTTGGTCGTCAATGTGAAGAGGATTAATCTTTAATAGTTTAATCTATGTATATTGTATATTATACCTACATATTTGAAGCATATAGGGCGTTTTCTTTCCACAATCCGGCAGCGATTCCCGCACTGAAGCGATTTTCATGATTTTTTTTAATATTATTATAAAGCTACATTTTTGCCACCACTAATTTTTATTTTTTCCATGTGTAAAAACAAAATAAATAATCAGGAAATTCTGACGTTTGTTGATTTCAAAGAAGTAAGAACTAAGAATAGACTAAGTATAGCTATTCATTTTCAAGATAAAGTGATTTGTATGCGTGACCAGCTCGTGTCCCTTTGTTTCTTGAGTTGTGATTGGTTTGTAACGGATGCAAAAGGTTATTTTGGATACGTCACATTTATTAGCACAAGTTTATAAATTATTAGCCTAAGCCGCCCTCATTAATTTCAAATTTCAATCGTTATTATATAATTATAAAATAAATTATACAATTAGGAAGTTTCCATTGGACGAAAATACTAATTATGATACTGTCACATCATTATAATAAAGATAATTTTAAAAATTCTGAAAGAATTATTTTGATATCTTAAATTTCAACGGAGATGTTCAATTTCTTGTACGTGGGGTCGCAAACGAAACTGATTTTTGAATATGACGTCACGCGGTACAAGTTTGCTGTTTTTTAGCTTTGTGAGTAATTAGAACCTAAGTTACTTAGTAACTATTTTGTTGTAATACAGACTTTTCTATTTATATTTAATTAAAATTAACTGTCAAAAATTTAAATATGTCAATATTTTCCGTCATCAACTGGTTTGTTTTTAATGTTTCCATAACAATTTAGGAGTTTATAGAAAGAGATTTATCGGAAGTTACCATGTTAAATTACCACACATACAAACTGAAAATAACTTTTAAAAATATCGTGCCGCGTGACGTCATCCGGACTGAAAACGGAATTTCTTGGAGAATTGTCAATTCAAACTTTGAAGTAGCATAACTTTGTTGTTTTTAAAGATATTTGAAAAATTCTTCCGCCATTAATTTTATAATTTTTAGAACTACGATTTAGACTAAAAAAATAAAAAAGGGAAACTTCCTAATTGTTCTAAAGATGAAATATTTCTTAAAATGTGAAAATCTTAAAAATGTAGACAGTCTGTTTCTGATACCAAAAAGCGCAAAGTCGGTCTTTATCGAAGTAAAGTAATACTTATATTTTCAATTTATATCAATTACAATCATTTAAACTTAATAAGTGAAAAATAAAATCCTAAAGGATTCTAACGACCAACACACGCTTAAAATCAGTTACATTTTACATTATTCTACATTTAATTGCGTATATCTAAATATCTCGGGGGCTGAGGCTAATAAAGAATTTCTCACCATAATAATTAATAAAATGTACCTATTTAATATTCTTGATGTGCAAATTTTAAATAATTATATTCTAATTTCTACATTTAAAAATATATTAATCAATATTAAACTAAAGTCTAAATTAACAAAACACATTTTATTTACATTAATAATTTATAACCTATTCCCTCAATTCCACTGCGCTAAGAAAGGATAGGTTACAGGTTAGTCGGGAAAATTTCAAATATTACAAATGCGTACTGGATCATATTTACCTGTTTATTTTGTTGTACGCTGCAGGTAAGTGATACCATTGGAATGTATTTTTTCAAATTACTTTATCTTGGAAATGAATAGACTACTTATAGCTTTTTTGAATCGATACTTGCAATGCCATTTGCTTTTCTTCGCTGGTCAGAATCGCAACAAGTTCACCACTATTGCACGACGTGCGTTTACATTCTGAATTTTTAGCTACGTAGGTACCTAATAATCGATAAATTATCATGATAACGTCAAAAATGACTAATGATCGGTTTATCGTACATTTTAATCACGATGTTTTTTTAATCACTGCACTGTTAAATTTTGAAAGCTACGTGTTCATTGATTGCTGCGTTTCGTTACCATAGCAACCCGTCATTTGGCAGTGTGATTAAAAAACATCGATATTAAAATGTACGATAAGCCGGCCATAAGCAATAGTTCGAAATCCACGCGAGCGGAGCCACGAATACAAGTCATTTACGTTCGTTTAAATTTTGATATGACTGATCAGATATTATAATCCTAACTGCATTTTATAAGACGTTGATCTCTAATATGTAATGATCTCTAATATGTAACCTACATTGTACATCATTATACATACATTGTGGCATTTAAAGTTTAAATATTGTATTATTTTTAATTTCATGTTTGTGTCAACTTAAGTTTGTTTTTAATCGACTTCAAAAAAACAGATGTTTGTGAACCGGTTTTGATGATTCTTTTTCCAATTAATAGGACGTTTCTTCGGGATAGTCTGACATAAATTTTACTTAAATCGATTCAGTAGTTTTTTAAGTTTAGAAATCAAGACGTATCAAGAAAGAAGTCGATTAATAACGTGCAAACTACTCACTAAAAGTAAAAAGTAAAAAATAAAAAAAAATTATATTAAAAGATAAACATAAGAAAGTTTTGAAACCGGCGCCAATTTAATTACTAAGACTTTATAAATAAATTCTTATAATTTACTATAGACTTTAATAAAGTCTTACTGTCTTAGTAATTAAATTGGCGTCGACCTCAGCATTTTATTACTTTCCGCTTTTTAGTGGTTTTTTTGAAGCAGCTGTTCTATTTTTTTTTTATAACATTTTTTTGACAAAATAAAAATTTGGAACAAATATTCAAAAATAGGTACTTACATTGTGTTTACGAAACCTTCATTGTAATAATTTCATTGCTAGTATGAAAAAAGTTATTGGTTAATTAAAAAAGTTTTTAACAAAAAAAAATAAACCTCCTTCAAAAAACCACTAAAAAGAGGAAAATAATGAAATTTTGAGGTCTGTGCCAATTTAATAAAATATGAATTCGGTTAAAAAGTATATTATAGTGATTTAATATCTTCTTTTTAACCAACTTCATATATTTTATTAAATTGGCACAGACCTCAAAATTTCATTATTTTCCTCTTTTTAGTGATTTTTTGAAGGAGGTTTTTTTTTTGTTAAAAACTTTTTTATTTTTTACTTTTTAGTGTCAAAAAGTGACATTTACCTTAATAGAATCACACGCCGTTACTCACTTTTATTAATCCGACTTTCTTACGCTGTTTGATATGTCAAAAAGTGACATTTACCTTAAAGGATCACACGCCGTTACTGACTTTTATTAAAGTCAGCCGAACTACTGAACCGATTTTGATGAAATTTCTATGGGACCAATCTGAAAGTATAGCCTTTCAAATAAAAAAAAAATTTTAAAATCGGTTTATAAATGTCTGAGTTATGAGGTAACAAACATAAAAAAAAAAAAATACAACCGAATTGAGAACCACCTTTTTTTTGAAGTCTGTTAAAAAGTAGACGTTTTCATTGATATACAACGTAGGTATAGGTAGGTATACCTACCATATGCGTCCATGCTAGACAACTTTCAAAAAATAAATCAATATCTACTAGAAAATATTTATATAAAACAGTATAGCGAGACATCTCTTTGTAATTTAGTTTTTGAGGATTTTTTTGGGTCTTTTGCATGACACTTTGACGGGAAAATTCGTTTCCAGAATTTTTGTCTGCCTGTTTATTTGTAGGTACTAGCATCATATTTATAAGCGAGAAAGGTTGAACCGATTTTGCTATCTACTGGTACCCAAACTAATATAATGTATTACTTTTTATCAGACTATGGTCGAGTTTAGATATTAATGTAGATTATAGACGATCGACAACTGAGATCATAAGCGTGGACTTAGATAAGAAAGTCAATATTCTCAAGAGACGAGCATAAAGTAAACTTCATGGACTGCGATGACCAACTAAAAAACGTCGTTTGAACCGGGAGAAAAATTGTTATATATTAGCCCTCGGGTATCAGCTAGCTAAAGACTCCGCCCCGGCGCCATTCTGCGTGCGCTCGCGTCGATCGCGCACGTCTGCGTCGTCATGGCGACGACGCCTACCTGTGAACCCCTCCCCTGCCTCACACAGCTCCGGACTGTTGATTCTCCGGTGCGGCAGCCGCCACCAACTACGGAAAGCGCTAGGCTCCTGTACAGTTCCGGCACAATTATTGTTTTCACTTTAGCATGTTATGATTACTTATGTATTTCAAATATTATATTGGTCCATTTGTTTAATTATATGGTTTGTAAAAAAATATCAAAGAGAATTAGGATTCCGTACCTCCGAATGGAACCCTATTAGTGCGAGCCTACGATGTGGTCCGTCCGTCCGTCTGTCACAAAACTCCTCGCAAACGATAAGAGGTAGCTAGTCGAAATTTTCACAGATATATAAATATTATATATGCCGCTAGGGCACGTTGTATATAAGTCGATGAGATCGATTTTAGACTATAGACGCTAAATGGAAAAATAGTAATGGAAAATTCCCTCCTGAATATAGCCGGTGTTGTACAAAAAGGTCTGCGCCGCTGCGCAGATAAACGGCGCAGATAAACGAGAGCAGCTGGGAAAGAGAGAGGCGTTCAATCTCGACTTGGGCGAATATCGAATTACAGCGGCACGGAATCCAATAATTCACTGAGTGGTTATGTGAGAGAATGTGACCAAGTTTATAAAATAATATATCCCCTTGCTTACATGTGTAGCTACCACATCGTGCTATCTGTTACCAGAAGAAGAAGAAGTGGGTAGAGAGTTTTCGATTGGGCTCGAAGAAAACACTTTTTCAGATTTTTTTAGGCCACCAACAGCCAGGGTTATTTAAGCCTAGTACCAATTCTATTTTCAATTTATTATTGTTAACCGACTTCAAGAAAAAGAGGTTATCAATTCGGCGCGTACCTATAACCTATATTTATATGTTTGTTCAGCCTTAACGTCTCGAGGAGTTAACCGTTTTAAATAATTTCGACGCCGTTGTATTCTGAAATGGTTTCATACAATTTTTCCTTAAATCGGTTCAGAGTTTTTTTTCTACTAATGAAATATCATTTTTTTTATGTAAGTATAGGTACGTTCAGCTTTCTCGAGGGTTTAATCGATTTAAACGATATCGACTCCGTTATGTTCAGAAAGATGTTGAGACGGTAGTATTAAATAATTTTTACTTCAATCGGTTCAGTAGTTTTTTTTCTAGTTTTAGTTTAGTTATCAAAAAATCAAGAATGAAGTCGTTTATAATAACGTGCAAACTATACCACGTATTGCAAAGCCACTAAAAAGGAAAAATTATAGCTTTTTATAAAAAAATTGAACCTCCTTAAAAAAGTCACTAAAAAGAAAAAAATTTTGAGGTTGGCGTCTAGTGCCTTTTTTTGAAGCTGAGGTTCAATTTTTTTTATAAACGCTATTACTTATGCTATATTAAACGACCTATCGACTTGGAAACCGACTCGGTAAACGCTTCGGTTAAAACCGCCATGTCTGTCTTTGCCATATCATGTAACGTTGCTTTTTTGCGGATATTTGTAGACAGAAGAATAGGTTTCCAGATTTTGTATCTGTTAATTGTACCGGTGTCAGTAAAAAAAAACTGGACCGATATTGATGAAATTTGGTATATTATTAGTTGGTATCCAAACTTAAAGTGTACTTTTTACCCGGCTATACGCTCAGATTAAAATACTATTCCCATCAAAACCGACATCAACGTGACCGAATCTTCGACTAAAAAAATTGACATATACAGGGTGTCCTCAAAGACACTAAACACACGCCTACCACAATGTTCCTGAGACCAAAATAAGCCGATTTAAGTAAACTTACCTTCTTACAAAATTGCTTAGTTTGGACGCTATACGGCCCTGAAGTTACAATTTTGAAATCGTTTTTTTGTTATAAATTTAAAACGGCTTGTGCGATTTTGCTAAAATTTGGCACGTTGACATAGTTTTATGGAACAAAAAAACCCATGTTAAAATTATGATTAATATTGATCCATAGGCGTAGAAATCGGGTTTTTTAATATTTGAACGTTTCAAATTTCTACGCCAATGGAAGAAAAGGGGTTTAAGTATAAAATTTAGAATCAGTAGCTTATTTGCTACAAAAAAGCGACTCTTAATAAGACTCGATTATTCTCATGGTTTTTGAGAAATTTGTATTTTAGTAATTCGCAGTAATTTTTACAAAATGAAGTAAAGCCACTAAAACATAAATAGAAATAAATAAATATGTCATAAAAAGTGGTCAAAGTGTCCACCATTTTTACGCATACAAAGATTTATACGACGAAGAAAATTAATTTACTCTGTGCATAACTTCTTCATTATCTCCAATTTTATTCTCAGAAAAACGCATGGCCATCTTATTTGTTTATTGATCAACTCATTATTATCAACGTATTATTATCGATTACCTTATTATTAAAATACAAATTTCTCAAAAACCATGAGAGTAATCGAATCTTATTAAGAGTAGCTTTTTTGTAGCAAATAAGTTACTAATTCTAAATTTTATACTTAAACCCCTTTTCTTCCATTGGCGTAGAAATTTGAAACGTTCAAATATTAAAAAACCCGATTTCTACGCCTATGGATTAATATTAATCATAATTTTAACATGGGTTTTTTTGTTCCATAAAACTATGTGAACGTGCCAAATTTTAGCAAAATCGCACAAGCCGTTTTAAATTTATAACAAAAAAATGATTTCAAAATTGTAACTTCAGGGCCGCATAGCGCCCAAGAATTGAATTGAATTGTAGATTATAGACGCTCGACAACAGAGGTCATTAGCGTCTAAAAATAAAAAAGTAAACAAAAGAAAAGTAAAAACAATAAAACCAAAACAAGATCAATACAAAATCAAAAGTTGACACACAACAAAATAAAATCATAATAGGTACAAATAAAATGTGTCATATAATATAATGCAGTGATATAAAGAAAAAAAAAAAACAAAAACATTTAGGCTGTAAAGGGGCCTAAATGTATACAAATAGATAAAATCAAATAAACCGTTCAAAACCGGTTTCTTTTAAAAATCGAAACAGCAGATCGACATTGTCAGGGTCATTTCCTAAAACAACCGACAGATCACCTGACAATCCGATCTGCTGTCTTGTGTCCCTAAACTGAACACACTCTATTAAAATATGCGAAAAGGTAACACCAGTGTCACACGTCTCACAAAGGGGCGGTTCCTCACGAGCCATTAAAAAACCATGACTTAATCTACAGTGACCGATGCGTAGCCGTGTAAGAACCACTTCCTCCCACCTGGAGGGACGGCAAGATGTGAGCCATGGGTCAACTGTAGATTTTATAGCTCTTAACTTATTTTCCTCGACAGCATAGCGCCCAAACTAAGCAATTTTGTAAGAAGGTAAGTTTGCTTAAATCGGCTTATTTTGGTCTCAGGAACATGTGGTAGGCGTGTGTTTAGTGTCTTTGAGGACACCCTGTATATTCACCAAAAATCTAATATGAACTTCATTCCTATGGTCCATTTATTCAAAGGCACACTGTATATTAATGCCTTAATATTAATTGTATTAATATACCGCATATAACAATTAGAGTATTGTCTGTGGGTAATGCCCGCTTCATTGTATAGATGTCACTTGAATCGTAAATCAAACGATTAGACGCATTAATATAGATAAGCCACCCTCTCGCGTTTAAATATTTCACGGGTGCAACGCAATATAAAATCTGCACACATCAAACCCGTTTAATTCGATCATACAATTCTCTGACATGCTGACATGGACTCCTGGTACCAGGCAATTATTAATACTAAACAGGCTGAAATATTATGAAATAATTGAATTTACCGACGGTTCGAATAAAATCTGTCAAATCGATTAGTCGACTCGAATCAACGAGACAGTCCTGCATTTGTTTTATAGCATCAAAAGAGAGCTAATAATGTACCTAACCTAGAATATTGCAAAAGTTATATAATATACTCGCCGAACTCATTTGATGATAAAATGTAATTTAATTTAATAGCACACTTAAAACGCGCACAAAACGTGACATAATCTGACGAATAAACGAACTCTTATATTAATTGCACATCGTTCATTGGTCTGTTTTACCGTGATGACATCGTAATTGCGCTATTGGCTGAACTGCTCGAATCAGACTATATTACAACAGATGTTAAAAACTATCTACTGTTTGAAATAAGCATGAAAATTGCGATTTTATTTAGCCTAATCCCTATTATTTATGTTAACCTATATCTAAACCAAGGAAGAATGGCTGGGTTAAATGTCAAACACGTGAATTTTAATTTAGTCATTGAAATTAGGATTTCGCACGATACGAAACAAGGTGATATTTTTGAAAATATCACTACGGTTAAATAATAAGAAGTATTAGAAATACCTTGAATCCGTCTTGTGACTTCATGTGTTAACACGACGCGTTTCAGCAACGAGTTGCCATCTTCAGGTGTGGTTAATTTTTTATATTATAAAGCACCCATTGAGTATTCGTAACACGTTATAATATTATGATGTAAGCACATGTCTATTATGTTGTGATTGTGAAGTACTCCACGTTAGCCATATCGTCTTCTTTCGCTCATTTAAGTCCCTAATTTTTTTTCTTGACGTTAATCATAAATTAGTTGTTTGAAAATTGTAATTCGCTAATGAATGTGAACTCGTATTGTGGAAAGGGGCTATAAACTTTTAATATTATTAACCTTATTTTTGTACTGGGGAAAAATAAATCATTTTAAGAAATTTGTTGAGGCATACATTTTTAGTTAGCCATGTTCTCATAAAGAAAATACTACTGATATTATGCATTATCGAAAGGAAACTAATGAGAATCAATTCATTCGAATAATTCGATAGTAGGTACTGAAACTATTACAAATTCATTCATTAATGCTCGGTTGCACAAAGCGTTGTCAAAAAATTTGATTTGACAATGACCTTAGATTGTGATAATCATGCAGAAGCAGTGTCATTGTGAAACTCCCTGTCATGTGAACATTAGATTGTACTTACACTGTCACACAAAAACAAATGATTGATTTGCATAGAAAAAGATCGGTTTTTAAGCTAAATTTTGATCAAAATGCGTAGAAAAATGTTGTTTCGAAGTAGAAATTGTACAAAAAACTATGTTAATTACATGTATACACAGTTTTAAAAAAGTATCGTTTCAATCGATCAATTATTTTTCGAGCAGGATCGATTTCAAATTCTACAATGCTTTTCTTATAAGTATATAGAGAAATATGTTTAGTCACAATCTAAGGTCATTGTCAAATCAAATTTTTTAACAACGCTTTCTGCAACTGAGAATAAGGTTATATCGCTCCTACAAAATCAAAGTACAGTAGAGTCCGTCTATTACGACTTCGTTAATAACGGCTAACCGTTTTTAGCGACGTAAATGCAAACACAAGTTAGGTTTCATATAGACGATAGTAACTATATGAAAGCGTATCCGTATATAATACGACTCCGGTTTAAGCGACCAACTGCTTTTAGCGACCTAATTTTATAATAGTTGCCTAGTTAGAACGAAATTACAATACATATTGTTCCTCTGATCTGTAATACACACATAATATGTGCAATGTTCAATTTTCATTAAAGTTACATAATACATATACCTACATACATATGTACATACAGTCAAACCTGGATAAGCGAGAGTTCAAGGGAGCACAATCTCATTCTCGCTTATAGAGGTTTCTCACTAACCCGAGTTTCTCGCTAATGCAGGTACATGGGTAGCGTTTCTCTCTTATAGAGGTACGCAGCAATAACAAGTCACATTCGACATATAAGTACTTTATAAGGGTAGGTATTTAGGTATTTTTAGGTACAATATTGACGAGAAAACAATACAAAAACAATGGTAGGAAGTTCCACGATGTTAAATTTGTAATTTGTTTTGTCATTTGTTACTGTATGTGTGTATCTTTTATGTATGTATGTATTTTTATTGTAGCTATATTGTCGCTTATAGAGGTATAGATAAGTAGCAGTCTCACTTACGGAGGTCCATGAGGGAAAAACGACTCTCTCTTACAGAGGTTTCTGTTTCTCGCTGATAGAGGTTTTGGGAGCGTAAAATGACGGGTCTTGCCTATTACTCTCACTTATAGAGTTTTCTCACTTATCCAGTTCTCACTTACCCAGGTTTGACTGTATATATATTTGCAAGTGTTAATATATTTTGTTTTATTTTCATAGAAATTAATCTATTGTACCTACACTATTTGTATTATGTAAAAACAAGCTTAAGCGTCATCCGGTTAATACGACATAATGTCGCCGGTCCCTTGAAAGTCGCTCTATCCGGATTCTACTGTATATAGTATAATCAAAATCGTATCTAGAATATAGATGACAGATCTTTTATTTTATTGTATAGACTTTTCTATACTTTTAATGTTATTAATTGATTGTTATTTATATAATGCTAGCGGCCCGGTTCGGCTTCGCCCGGGTGCTAGGAATTTCTTGGGTGCAATACACTACTCACTGATGGCAGCATAGCCTAGATGGTAGCGTGCTGGGCGCCGCAACCTCTAGACTGGACTGGCGTGGGTTCGAATCTCACCTGCGCTCATGGATGTTTTGTGATGTTATTAGTGTATTTGCCATATGGCACATACACTATTGGCGTCGGTCGGATGGCGGGACCTAGGGGTCGGACCAAAATTTCTCGACGTTTCATAGCCTCCTGAACATTTTGGCACCATTTTTGGAAATGTCTATTTATATATGTATATATATATATATATATATATATATATATATATTTATATATATTTATATATATATGTGTACGGGCTATAACTTTCGAAAGAGTTAATTGATTTTGACGAAATTGGGTAGGCACGTTGCAATCCATAACCGCACGAAGCCTATTTAAAATGGGCCCAATCGGACCATTTTAAGGGTGGTTTTTAGGGGTTGAAAAATGTTTTTGGGCCCAAAAATACCGAAAAAATTTTCAGAATTGTTTCAAAATTGAAATTTAACCCTTTAGTGAAGATCAAAATGTGCTGCTAAAATTTTAATAAAATCGCCCCGACAGGTCCGGACTTACAAATTTTATGAAAACACTAGTTTGCGGATAGTGATTTACTTACTGAAGGGTGTATTTAATTTGGTACAGAGGTTCCATTGATAATAATATTGAAATTAAGAAAAAAAAATATTATTTTAAGGGATGTATTAAGGGGTTAAATTTTTTATTTTGTCCAAAAACCAACTTATGTTTACATAATAACAGCACAATGCCTGTATTAGCAAATACACTATATTGTCGGCAGGGTTATGCACTGCGACCCGAGTTTTTTAGTTTTAAGTTAGTTGTTATTTAGTGTAGTTGAAAGACTCTAATGACCTTAGATGTCGACGCGTCTATAATCTACAATAAAATAAATACACTACTCACTCGCTTCGCTCGTTCGCTTGAATATTATAATTACATTACTCACTCGCTACGCTCGTTCGTTCGAATTTTATTAATACACTACTCACTCGCTTCGCTCGTTCGCTTGAATATTATAATTACTTTACTCACTCGCTTCGCTCGTTCGCTCGAATTTTATTAATACGCTACTCACTCGCTTCGCTCGTTCGCTTGAATATTATAATTACATTACACACTCGCTTCGCTCGTTCGCTTGAATATTGTAATTACATTACTCACTCGCTTCGCTCGTTCGCTCCCGGGTGCTACTTAGTCTCGCTAAAACTCAAAAGCGGCTTGACCGATTTTAATTTTTTCCCCTGCGTAGCTTTCTATTAGTGAAAGAATTTTTAGAATCGCTTTAATATAAAGATTTCTTCTGTCCGTGTATTTGTGACTAAACTCCTCCTAAACGGCTGGTTTGATTTTGTGTGCTTGTGACTGTACTCCTCTTAAACGGCTGGTTCGATTTTGATGAAATTTTGGATGTGTGATTAAGTCGATTCTAGGATGGTTTAGATTAAAAAAAAATTAAAATCGGTCAAGCCACGATTGTTAGTCTCGCTAAACTCAAAAACGGCTTGACCAATTTTAATTTTTTTTTAGTCTAAACCATCCTCGAATCGACTTAATCACACACCCAAAATTTCATCAAAATCGAACCAGCCGTTTAGGAGGTTAATTTTGTGTGTTTGTGACTATGTACTCCTCCTAAACGGCTGATCCGATTTTGATGAAATTTTGTGTGTGTGATTAAGTCGATTCTAGAATGGTTTAGATTAAAAAAAAATAAAATCGGTCAAGCCACGATCGTTAGTCTCGCTAAAATTCAAAAACGGATTGACCGATTTTAATTTTTTTTAATCTAAACCATTCTCGAATCGACTTAATCACACATACAAAATGTCATCAAAATCAAACTAGCCGTTTAGGAGTTCAGAGACATACACACGGACAGTAGAAATATACAGGCTGTCCAAGACTTGCGTTGTCATACCTAAACCAAATATTTTAATACGAAAATATTAGGTTTAGGTATGAACAACCCTTAATAAAAGTGTTAGTAAATATCGTAAAGAATACAATTCCAGCAAAAAAATAACCTCGTTGTATTTAACAATCAAAAGTTATACGTGATTGAAGTTAGGTAAAAGAAGTACATTATTTTGAACACCCTGTATAATAAATTCATTTTTTTTGGACAGACATTGATTTGTCCGTCCATTATCTAGTGATCCTCAAAATTTCAGTTTGATAAGGGTTTCTGTTTTGGCTATGTCGAATTTTAGATAAAAGTCTGCACGTGTCAAAAATTTCTAAAAAACTTGAATAACTCAAAAATTACTGAATTTTCGAGCATGGCTTCCCTTACAATTTCTATTCACATTTAGGTGCAGAATTGAAAAAACAAATAAAAACAGTGTGCTAGGTGAAAAAAAACATAACTTTGATCTGCCACGCTTAAATGGGACAGGCTGTATAGTTGAAAATATTTTTAGGTTATACACCATTAAAATTTATACAACTTTTGTATTTAAACTTCTTTTCTATCTTCACCCAAAATCAATATATCGGTCGACAACGCAAGTCTTGGACACCCACAGGGTGACAATTTGAAAACTTACAATGGCTATATCTGAGGAACCAAAAAAAATTTTAAAAATCGCTGAAAACAATTTCTATAATAGGGAGGGGGAACCAAAATTATGTCATAACTAACCTGTTTTCACTTACCCCCTTACCCCCAGCCACCCCAACTAAATAATCTTTAATGGCAACCCCCTACTTGTGATACCTTATCTGAAAGCTCTTAAAAAATGCTTTTCAATGGTAACCTACAAAACTACATTCGATGTAATAGTTTTTGGTTTATTAAATAAAACATTATTTAATTCAATAAAGCTGTGTAGACTTTCACGGCCGTCTGGAGATAGAAAACGTCCAGTTGACCATGGCATATCAGCCCGGAAGAATTTTTTACCATGTCTTACAATTATTTAATTCAATTAAAATTGTATTTTTCATTATTGCTCACAATTATTGCAAATAAAAAATGCTGTTTTTCGTTTAGAATGTATCGAAAGTCAAATGTTCATAAAATAATAATTCTAATCAATTTTAGGTAAAAATTCCGCAGCAACGAATAAACAAAAAATAATACAGGCCTAAAATGTTTAAGAGTTTATTACACATTTCAATGGTTTTATTTTGAAAAGCTGACAATTATTACATCAAATGTTAGCTTGTAGGGTACCATTGAAAAGCATTTTTTAAGAGCTTTCAGATAAGGTATCACAAGTAGGGGGTTGCCATTAAAGATTATTTAGTTGGGGTGGCTGGGGGTAAGTGAAAACAGGTTAGTTATTACATAATTTTGGTTCCTCCTCCCTATTATAGAAATTGTTTTCAGCGATTTTTAAATTTTTTTTTTGTTCCTCAGATATAGCCATTGTAAGTTTTCAAATTGTCACCCTGTATATAAAGATATAATATTCAAAAAAGTAAATGGCAGATTTTTAGTTATTTAATAAAATTAAAAATATAGATGTCTAAAATTACCCATTTTTTTTAAGTAAGGTATAATTATTTGACATTTGTACCTAGTAGGTACCAACTAAATATACTGTAATATTATGACTATTGAATGATTTTTAATTAATAATAGTAGTCAGTAGATACTATTCAATAACCATTCGAAAGTATAATTAACTCGATAGTGCCCATCACTAGAAAATACACTAGTTTGTCGGCACAGTTTGGCACTACGACCGGTGTTTTTTTAATGCGAGTTGGCAGCACTGCAGCAGCTAACAATGACTACGCATTTGAAACGCACTTGTACGCATATAATATTTTAATTACATTTAAGTGTACACCCAGAACACTTACACACTGCTGACTTGATGCTGTGCTGCGCGCTTCTATTGACAATTACAAAATATACAGAACGTCTTCTGAAAGCAGACGCAAAGTGCGAACTACAACTTACAGTATAATCGAATATTTGACCGAGTAAAGTCCCTTTTTATCCCCCGACGAAAAAGGAGGGGTGCGATATACGTTTGAAGCCTTTGTCTGCTTTGTGTATGTGTGTGTATATGTCTGTGGCATTGTAGCTCCCAAACGGACGGGACACGGTCAAAGATTATTAGTATACTTTTGTATGAACTCATTCATGGTCGACGGGACCGAGTCCGGCCGGGGCAGGGAATCGAAGTGTCGGCGAGTATTCTTTCCCGGCTCCGGCCGGCTTGACAACACTTTTGGTAAACACGCAGACACGGGCGCCCAATATTTACTTGTAAACCGCCCGGTGTAGTATGAATAACTAGCCCGTCCGGCGCCCGGTGGAAACGACACAGCACGGGCCGGTACCGGATCCGGCACGGTATAGCGTCAAGATAATTTTCACGCTATACCGTGCCGGGGCCAACATTTGGGGCAAAATCAGACCTTCAATATGCTCACATAAACAAAGTTACGATGTTATTTATTTGTATCGATTATCGAGCGGCAAACTTTTCAACGTCCCCTGTATGTGCCGGAGTGTTGTTTGCATGTCGTATTAACGTCTCCTCAATTGCATAATATTACAATGAATTGTATAATAATGTACACAAAGTACTGCAGCGTAGAGAGAATAACTCATAAAGCGGCAGATCTTCGAGTGGCCAAAGAGCTTTTTTATTTATAAATTTATAATACACATGCGTGCATTGTTAAAAAAAAACAATAGTCGGTGTCAAGAGCGCCAACATTTGTCTCCTTCCCTCCCTCCCCCACGAGTTATGAATAATACACTGTAATTAAAGCGAGTAGAAGTACAATTTCATTTTTTAGATTATAAAAAGTTTTTTATAACATTTTTTTCGGAGACTTGAAAATATTGTATTTTGCATGGCGACAGAAACGGGACATTTATGGTGGAAGTGACGGGGTAGTTACAAAAATTTCGATGAAAAAAGAACTGGCTATTCAAATCAGAACCTTATTAAAAAATGGGTATGTCTGTACCGCCGGTACAGATAGATTCGTTGTCATGGAAAGGAATACATCCACTTTTTTATTATAACAAAAAAAAAACAAAGTGAATCGGCTACTGTGGCCATTATCACACGTCCACTTTTATTTATTTTATAAAATCAAATGTTCCTAAAATATTATAAATAAAATAATTGTAATTTTTAACTTCCCATTGGAAGTTTTGTAAAGGGTCCGAAAATCGTATAACAAATTTTTATGTTTCAAGGTCACTACACTATTTTTACACTATTTTTAGAAAGATGTCTGTGTAGTGTGTATGTGTGTGTGTGTACGTATGTGTCCATTTCTTTCTAAGACGAAATCTCGAGAATGAAAAATGATATCGACTACGTTAGGGTGCCAATCGACGCGTATAACCGTAAATATGATCTGAAAGAAATTTTTTCAAAATCAGTTCAGCCGTTCTTTTTTCTTAACTAAATAGACTCCAAAAAAGTAGATTTTACACAATATCTCGCGAATAAAAAATTATATCGACTTCGTAAGGGTGTCAATCGAGGCGTGTTAACGTCATTTTGATCCGACATAAATTTTATAAAAATCGGTTCAGCCGTTTTTTTTTTTTTAATTTGTGTTAAAAATAAATAATAATTATGTTTTAATGATTAAAATGATTACTTTTCTGTGTAATATCTAATTTACTTATTATTATTAAATATTTATCAAACTGGGAAGTTCGTCGTGTGGACCTCAAGGGTCGCACTTTAGTCCTAATAAACGACTCACCTCACAGCTTGTTTAATTGTTGAAGCTATGTTTATTAACGCACGTTTAGCATTATAGGGAACCTAAAATATAAAAAAAACGACACGAACACGGCCTAGGAACGAGGTGATGCAACGCATCTCATTGGCTGGGCAGCGCGTATTGTTGCTATAGTTTTAATCGCTTTTACGTTTACGTACTGTATACAATGCGTAAGAAGCATCGTTTCTGTCGGGTGTCCCACGACACCTCATGTTTTGTTAAAAACAAATAAAAGCCTTCGAGGTTCGAACTTGGGCTTGGCGTTTGTACCTGTCGGTAGATTCGAACTTTTCCGTACGGCCACCTGGCGTACTGTGTTTGAGACCTTAACATAAATATACATACTGTGCTTTATTTCACATGGCACTTTCGACTATTTCCGATTCATCTAATATTTTTAAATGCTACCCCAGTTAAATATGAAACATTATAGACGTTGTTCACGTCAAAATGAGATTTGGAAAATATATTATATTTAGTCCAGTTCTCTTCAAGCTTTTACTCGGAAATCCTGAAGAGGTATTAACTTTAATTCTGAACTAATGTTCTAATTTTCCAAATCCCATTTTTCGAGTTTGCAATTGGAACGAAACTTGGCACCTTTTTAGATTTCTATTCTTTTGGTGGCTGAACAAACTGGTAGAAAAAAACTTGGCTCATTTCTGCACATTTATGATTTTGGTAAATGGTATAGGATAAATCTTAAGCGTCGCTTTTAAAAGTGAACCTCCCAAGACACGGCGCCGCAGATTTGTATTTAAATCATGATTTAAATCGCACAAAAATTACGGTAACCGTAGCGACGATTATATGAAGTGTCATAAAAGCCGTTTTATTTGATGATCACAGCTGATAATACAGTTTTAGGGAACGAAGTGCAAGTCACGTGTCATCGGCTTGTTTGTGTGGAAATTTGTCCTGGGGGTGAAAATTCGTCATACAACCAGCGACAAACAGACAAATATTTATTAGAGTCGACAATACTGCAACAGGAGGATGGCACAGAATTAATAACAAACACGATCGGCAGGGATGTATCCCGACTATGCGATAGCGGAAAAAAAGAGGACAAAAAAAACTATGGTGCGGTTTTAACCTGAAATCTCCGAAAGTATATGAATTTGTTTACGTGGTTTAAACTCTGCAAAACTAAAAAGTTAAAATAAAAATAAATAGAGAAAATATAATCAAAATAGAAAAAAATATAAATAAATATCAAGTGGAATATGGGATAGTTAAAAAAAGAAACTAAAATTAATGATATCGTTCGAGTTCGAACCAGCGACCTACTTCGTGTAAAGCAGCTGCGATACCCCTACGCCACGCATTCTGTTGTGTTTACTGCTATAGGTATTTATGATGTACATACCAAGTTGTCTGTTAGGAATGAAGCAGTGTTCTGCTATAGTTTAGGGATATATAATACGCGATTCTTCGATTGGACATGACGTGACGTGAGGTGACCTCGACATGCGTAACCGAACTTATTGAACGAATAAAAAACGAGGCTAAACAGTTTCACTTAAAAATGACAATTATTTTTCAAAGTTAAATTAACCAAATGCTGATTGTTATTTTTATAACTGACTGGATACAGCGAGTATCCGAGTCTTATTTAATTACTGAATAAATGAAGCTGGATAATGCCGGAACGAATGGAATACTCATATACTGTAGCCGCGGTTTGATGGACTTGACGAATGGCGAGAAGATCAAGTGATGAAATCGGACTATATGCCCCAGAGTATGGACATGTTAAGATGTTCCGTGGAAATATAGGAAACATCTCCGACAGAGGACATGGTTCCTAGAGCGACACATGTCCGGAACAGCCCTAGTCTACCCTATTTAACATAGGATATCATGCCAAGTTGGCTTCCAAGGTGGTCGAAACGAAAACCGAATCGGAAGAAAACACTCCATCTGGAAGTCGACGCCATGTGGTGGAAGTGAAGGTGTTTGTTAAATGCTATTCCAGCTACGAGTACGACCCGGTCGCTTTTGTTCACCAACAGACACAACAAATACGATATTAACACGGATATAGTGTGGGGAATCAAGTGTGCAGTGATGAGCATTGTACCATTACATAGTTACGCGATTGTCCGGCACGCGGCGCGACAGTCGCGCGCGGAATGTAATTCATGTTTGATATCATTGTCACCGTTATATTATGTATATCGTATATCGTTTGGGATATTATACGGTGTTATATCTGTGCTGTAAACAGTTTAGCCGATTCACCCATACTTATATTATAATACTATAGCTGTTGGGGTTGAGGTCTATACCAGCGTATCTCAACCTTCGGGTCGCGACCCAATATTGGATCGCGTTAAATTTTTAATGGGTCGCGAAGGAACTGGTAAAATGTTGAAATAAAAATATTTAAAAAAATAGGTAGGTACAGAGAAAAAATGTCTTTTACATATTAATTTCGAAAATTAATTATGAGGTTCTGAATTTTAATTTTACATACATACCTTAATTAAAATTCTGAATAATTTATTTTTATAATTTTTTGCTGCATTTAGTACAGAATTGTTATCTTATATCTACTGAAAAGAAAACATTTCGGAAATTAATAAAAGAGGTTAAATTTTTTTTCTACGATACTATACCCTCGCCCATGGTTACGGTTAGGTTAAGGTAAGGTTTCAGTCCAAAATCAATATTAGGGCGAGCGAAGTTTCTAATGTGTAAGCTGCCAGGTTGTTTCGGTTCGACTGTAGAATTATAGTCGTTGTGGGAGCTGGAAGTATAGCACATGTGATGAATAATGATGTGCGACGATGGAGGACACCCCGGGGGCTGTTTGTTCACACCTCGGGCTCCGCTGCCGCCTCTCTATGTCAGTATTGTACAATTAAACTGTCATTTCAGTCTCTGCACACATCAAAATTCTGTATTTCCAGGTATTTGGTTTGTAAAAAGCCATAAATTTGGTAAAATTTGGAATCGAGGAAATCCTCTTATATAGGTACTTAATCTAAAGCAGGTACCTGCTTTAGATTAAGTACCTATATAAGAGTAAGATAATTGTAATGACTTTAGTTTAGTATGTGCTGAAGATGGGACCGTAGCTCTTGAAATGTACATTCACCAATATAATAAAAGTTGTGGTAGAAGTGACTAAACTGTTACCTTTTTTATTGATAAACAACCACAGTGCTCTTAATTATTTCTATCCACTTTAGGATCTTGTATTCCATTTTTGATTCAATTCTACATATCCGATCGACGTTGCACACATATTTAGTTCCGATGACAATAAAATATTTTTATGTCTCCGACCTGATGATGGAGAAACGTTACAATTGGCGACCGTGAGAGGACACCTCTCGATAGTAACAGTAGTAGGCTCAAATCTTAAAACCCAATTTTGATACACTTCTAAATATCCGATCGACTTGAAACTTTGCACACATAAGTACTACGTAGTTCAGATGACATCATATTTTTATAAGGATCTATCAGACGCTTATGACCTCAGTTGTCGAGCTTCTATAATTTACAATTCAATTCTATAAGGATCTAATTTACGTAACTAGTTCCTTCGTCATCTAAATTTCCTTAACTATCCCGTTATTTCCACCATCAATGTTTCGTTTCTCCCGCCATGCGATCTATAGTACCTACCACAGACCTGGGAATATTATAGACTGCGTACAATGATAGCTTTTAGGCAGAACTTTCATAAGAAGAAGCGGGGTGCAGGCGGTAACATAGTAGCACGTGACATATCAGAGACGTATTCAGTATTTTTATTAGACGCGATAGCGTCAGTTGGACGCTTCATATATACACTCGCGTTGTGCACGTCTATTACGCTTTTTGTATCTATACCTAGCCCAAAAACTTTTTTTGTTTGATTTTTAAATTTTAGTTTCAGAGGAGAGTAACATTTTAACAAATGGTGTTTTATGCTTATATTTCGCTCAATTTACATAGATGTGCTATCGAATTTAGAATATAACGTATGCCTCGTGTAAATAAAAAAAGGAACCACAATCTAAGTTTTCAGTTATTTTTGACGTCATTCATGATTAAAATGTTTTAAAAGTCTTAAAACTTACCTGTAATATATTATTGTAATGATGATATCTGTGAAAATCCGTTTTTGCAAATATTTAAGTAGGTATTATAAAAAAACAAATGGTAGGTAAATAGAAAATGGCAAAATAAAAAAATCAGTATTTAACAGAAACTTTATTTTATTTATTATAATTTTGTAAAATTTAAGTAGTTGGAATGGTCCCATCGTCCAATTGGCTAGAATTATTGACTTTTTAGTGCGTTTCTAAATAAAATAGTGATACTAAACATTTTTTAATATAATTTTATTCTAAGTATAATAGTCTTACTCCGAAAATACAAACATACAGAATTACAATTTACATGAAATAGTGTAATAAAATAATTGTTTTCAGGTAATTTCATTGTAATTCAAAATTAAATGACGATTTAATTTTGTTTCGATTTTAAAAAATATTTTCAAATGCAAAATTTAACACAACCCTGATATGAAACACAATGTTTTGAAACAATCCGGAACTATTACAAAAAAAAACTAAAAATATTTTTAATGTAAAATTTTATCCAACCTAAGATGAAAAAATTTGTTGTAAAACAAACCGGAACCATATTATTAAAACAACTAAAAATACTTTGAAATGTAAAATTTCATCCAGCCTGAGATGAAAAAAAACTGATTAAGTACTTAAATATTAATCATAATATATTGATCATTGTGATAATAAAATCAATATTAAATTATAAATAATATTACAAGCAAACACAAATTATTAATATGTGCCAAGTCCGACTCTGTCTACAGCCATCAAAACTGTCATGGCTGCCATGGCCGAATGACATTTAACACACATTTATTAAAATAATATTTCTTGCTTACCTAAAGAAACTTATGTCGCCTTTTTGCTTCGAAAATCTTACACTGTCACTCTTACAACATGTAACTGCACATTTAACCATTTTTATAAAATAATTGTCACTTTATAAATCAAATACTAAGAGATGTTTACGCGTCCACTGGTAAATGCACACTGCCGTGTGTACCTACAAGCAAGCCATATTAGACCAACAACTAGTTATGCCATCCAGGTCTGTGTGCTACTTCTACCTATTATTCCTATTTCTATGGTACCTACATAGTTTCATTTTTCATGTCTTCGAAAAAAACTTGTTTTATTCAAAAACATATTTATTAAAAAAATAGTTGACTGATTTTTTCGTGTTACAATCACCTTACCTACCTGCATTCAATAAATAAAGAAAACACTTTGACTAGAAAAATAGAGACTTCTAAAATTGAATGTAGGCAGCGAAACTGATTGTAAAACGAAGACAAAAAATATTTTATCCTTTTTTGAAGTTTGTTCAATTTAAAAAAAATATTTTTATGTCAGCATGGTTTGGCACTGCGAAAATTTTGTTTAGTTATTAATTGTAACAGGTTTTTTCCAAATAAAAATAGCCGTTATAACTTATAAAAAATAGAGCGATATCTCTAGCACTATAGTTTTCGAGAAAAATGACCCCCAGCGAAACCTACAGCTGCATTTGTTTTTTGTCTAGTTTCCGAACGGTTAATTGGACGATAAAGTGAACATAAGGCAAAAAATATTTGTCATTAAATTTAAAAAAAACTCGGGTCGCAGTGCCAAACTCTGCCGACAATATAGTGTATTTGCTAATACAGGCATTGTGGCATTATTATGTAAACTTAAGTTTGTTTTTTGACAAAATAAAAAATTTAACCCCTTAATACAGCCCTTAAAATAATTAAATTTTTCTAAATTTCAATATTAGACATGGATTTTATCAGTACACCCAATTAAATACACCCTTCCATATCTAAGTAAATCCGTATCAACAAACTCGTGTTTTCATAAAATTTGAAAGTCCGGTCCTGTCGGGCCGATTTTATTAAAATTTTAGCAGCACATTTTAATCTTTACTAAAGAGTTAAATTTCAATTTTGAAACGATTCTGACATATTTTTCGGTATTTTTGGGCCCAAAAACTTTTTGGAACCCCTAAATACAACCCTGAAAATGATCCGATCGAGCCCATTTTAAATAGGCTTCTTGCGGTGATGGGTTCCAATGTCTGTACCAAATTTCGTTTCAATCGATTAAGTCTGTCGAGAGTTATCGTGTACATATATATATATATATATATATATTTTGAAAATATTTATATACATATATATATATACCATTTTTGAAAATGTTATATATATATATATATATAAACATTTTCAAAAATGGTGCCAAAGTGTTCAGGAGGCTATGAAACGTCGAGAAATTTTGGTCCGACCCCTAGGTCCCGCCATCCGACCGACGCCAATAGTGTATGTGCCATATTATGGCAAATACACTAATAAAAGATGTCATATTCATGAATCAGTTTATCCTGAAGGTAGGCCTACAATCGGGGCTCGAACTCAAGAGTTATTTTTAGCGGGCAGTGAATAAGTGTATAAACACACTGCTCGTGTAACCATGGCAACGAGAAGCAAAACTCGTACAAAAAATGGGTATGTCTGTATCACGGATACAGACAGATGACGTAAATACATTAACTTTTATTTATCTTATATAAAATCAAATGTTCGTAAAATAATAATAAATAAAATAATTGTAATTTTATTTTTTAGAAGCTTTTTTATATTAATTATTATCCTGCCATATCTATATATTTTTATTATAAAAAAAAATATATATTAAAAGCCTTCGGGATTCGAACCTGGGTTTGGCGTTTGTATACCTGTCGGTAGACTAGTACTTTACCACACAGCCACATGGCTTATCTCTAGATATAGTATACATGTTGTGTTCTGTTTTACATGACAACTACTTCCTTCTATTTCCGTAACATCTAATATTTCTTAAATGCCACCCCAGTATGAGACATTAGACCTTATTCACGTAAAAAATAACAGTTTCTCCTGTCACTAACCTGTTTTATAATAAGTATTTCTACGTATGAATGACGTCTCGTTGTTTTGCGTCAAGTGTATTTAAAACACCGTAAGTGCAGTGCAGATGTGTTGAAGTACAGGCATCGGACAATTACATTAATACAAAATAATATTGTAGGCGAAATTTGTAAACGCAATTGTGCGGGACGTATAAATAGTCGACGACAAAAGAGCTGTTAAATATACTGCAATATACAGCTCATGAGGGCTACACCCCGTTGTCTTTGCAGGGCTGCAGTCTACTAACCCGAATTCACCGCACAACATTAAAACATCGAAATAGTAGACTGTATGCCTATATAGATACGTAATGGGATAACAGTATGTAAAAACAAGCGAGAGCGAGTTTTTAATCACATGAGCCGTAATACCATTACGTACGAACCATAATATAATATGGTATTTTTTGCCATACCCACTACAAAATACCTACTTTTCACGTCATTTTCAAAAAATTCTGACAGTTCATTTGTGTCACCATCTTTCCCTTCCACAGTGTGTCGCGAAGTTCGTGCAAGTAAGTAATGATAGGCACACGCAGTCGTATAGAACGAATAAACAGAAGTTGCTATAGCAACCGTTATTTTCTGCCTGTTAAATGACTCATTAAAGGCCGCTATTATACATACATCGAAAGTAGCTATTTTGTAGTGGGTATTGCAAAAAAATATAACAATAATTTTATTTAGAAAAATAGCACCTAAGTATAGTTCAAAAAAAGCTACTAAAAAGAGAAAAATAATAAAATTTTGAGGTCGGCGCCAATTTAATTACCTACTGTACGATTCCAAAATGCAAGGTGTGACGCATGCAAGTATATTTCACTATTTATATAAGCGGCACAGTTTGTACCATAGATTATAGAGTTTGCACAATGTCACAATATACTCGTGCCATGCATAAAAACTGTTCCGCTTATACAGGGTGCTAATTAAGTATGTGGCCAAACATGGGGGTGTCATTCATTACCCAATTTTAAGACAAAAAGTTTTTATAAACATATTGGGATTCGTCAAATGAGCATATGCCATCTGATGGCAGAAAATTGTACTCAAAACAGCGCAATTTTATCGTGAAATTGTTTATTACAAAAATAAAACAAGTAAAATAAACAAAAAGTTTATCGAAAATGGAATTCGCGACATTTTCTAATATCATAGCATTAAACACTATCAGTTATTGCCTTGTAAAACTTACTTTACAGCGAATTATTTTCTAATGACATGTGGAAAAACTGAATTTATGAATTAAAAAAATATTTTATATTAATAATAAGATGTACTCATTAACATACTGTACTACAATAGTTAAATCACTTATGATTGACAAAATTATGTGTATAAAAATATTTTGAGGTTAGTAACTTACCTACTTATCATTATATAACATATTATGTTGCAGTTATGTGTTTACATTATTCACCTAACCCAGCCTTAAAGGATCATTGAACGGATGATTAATTTCGTGGAGATTTTCTTTTAATTTTGATGTTTTTAAGCAATATGCCGTAAAGATTACTATTTTTGACAGCTCATTTTTCATGCATTTTTCTCGTTATATTTCTGACATTTAATAATATAGCCGGCTTTGAGAATCCGTTCTCCTTCAACGAAACTCCTATGTTTAGGATTCGTACCGACTCAATCACAAATTGCACTTATATATTTTATCATTTCTTATCACTTTGAAAATCACAAAATTACACGCAAAATTATACTCCGTATATGAAATTTCCCCCCCTCTGCGCCATGTTTTTTAAGCTCCACCCATCTGACGGATCCCAATAGGTCCTAAACCGCTTTGTTTTTAATATATCTAAAGATTGTTTTATATTTTTTTCGTTTTTATCGAAAATCGTTAATCTGAGTGAAAAAATTCAAGAGATGACTTCGGTGGCGGCGCCAGAGGGTGGACCGGGTGAGCCATAGCCCACCTTAAACTATCTTGGCCCATCCCTTGGCCCACCCTGGCATAATTCCCAATATCTTGGACCTCGGTTATCTTTTAAATACGTTTTTAACCATCGAAATTTCAACAATTTTGCTTGTAAACTCTATAGCAAGTAACCTGGGTTAAAATTTTATCGAGCACTAGGAAATTTTAGGAATAAATGTTATCGGCCCACCTTCAGATCGCACCATGCCCAACACTGTAGCCCACCCTAGCAAAAAACTCTAGCGCCGCTACTGGATCACTTTCGTGTAGTTTTAATTGCTAAATCATAAAATCCTATCAGATTGAGAAAAAAAGTGGCGTACTATAATTTTTTTAAATTAAACCTCTGGCGTTACCTCTGTGCAAGCCACTGGTAAAATGAGAAAGCAATTTTTAGCTTAAAAGACCCCTATTTATGCATTAAAAATTGCCACCAAGTTTCAACGTGATTCAAATTTGCGTCTTATAGTTATTTAAGAAAAACATTTTTTTTTATATTTCAACGCCCTGATTTTTAAAAACAGAGCCATTTAGGACCTATGTTTTTGTAAACTTATTGTTTTAAAATTGAGTGACGAATAACACCTTCAAGTTGAGCTACATACTTAATTAACACCCTGTATAAATACTGAAGTATACTTGCATACGTCACTCCTTAAATTTTGGTATCTTAGTACATAATGCTAAGTTGTGCGCCATTCGTTCCGCGACAACTACATCACTGCGCGATCGGTGAATCGAGGGGTTGGGATTAAACGCACTCGAGGAACTCAGGCTGAGCCCTCCTGCGCAATCATTAAAGCGATTTACAAGACAATGGGGCTCACGACTAGAAGAGCCTGCGCCCGGTTGCTATTACCGCTGCCTACTTCGCTTGCAGTGCCTCTACTGCATCTGTTCAAAAATTATTCCACTTTGAAATTAAATATTTTTGTCTATTGTATTCAAAGCATTTCTTATTAACTTTGCATTTATATGCTACTAGCTGGCCGGTCCAGCTTCGCCCGGGTACAAATTGAATTCAATCCAAAAATTGAAATCAAGTCTATATCGATTTCATTTAAAAAAATATCATATCCTGGCTGCCCGGCCCGGATTGAAGAGTATTCTTTTATATAATATGTTTCTAGAAAAAATTTGAAATGCCATAACTTCGTTTTTATCTTTCTAGAAAAATTTTGAAATGCCAAAGCTTTTAAACTAAAAGAAATACAGAAGTGGGGGTGGTCAAAATTGTACTTATGGTAATGTATCAGTTACTACAAAACCCCCTACAAAATAGTTACTTTCGATGCATGTATACCAGTCTGTAATGTGTCATTTAACTGGCAGGTGTGCGGAAAGTGTTTTACTTACCGCACTAGTGGAGTAAGTAAACGGTTGCCATAGCAACTTCTGTTTATTTCTGTTTGCCATTACTTATACTCACGACTTTCACGGTACCTATACTATAAAAGTAAAGATGGCGACGCAAATGAACTGTTAAAATTTTTTTGAAAATGAAGTGAAAAGTAGGTATTTTGTAGTAGGTATGGCAAAAAATTCCATATATTATAACCCATGCGTAATGGTATTATGATTCGTGTGACTGTAAATACTCGCTATCGCTCGTTATTACATACTGTCATCACTCGTCGTAATATAGTCCATTACACATCTAGATATACTATCTACTATTTTGCCATACCCACTACAAAATAGCTACTTTCGATGTATGTATAGCGGCCTTTAATGAGTCAGTTAACAGGCAGGTGTGCGGAAAATGTTTCATTTTCCGCACTCCCGCAGAAAATAACGGTTGCCATAGCAACTTCTGTTTATTTGCTCTATACGCATGCGTACGCTTGCGTGCGCCTGTCATTACTTACTTGCACGAACTTCGCGGTATACTGTGAAAGGAAAAATGGCGACGCAAATGAACTGTCAGAATTTTTTGAAAATGACGTGAAAAGTAGGTACCTATTTTGTTGTGGGTATGGAAAAAAATTCCATATATGTCTCGTACGTAATATGCCCCATTACGTATCTAGGCATACAATCTACTATTAACTATAAAACACCACAATTGTTTATTATAAGTAATATGCAAAATTGTTACTCTCAATTATTTCAAATAAATCAAAAGCATTTGACAATATTTTATCTAAACTATAATATTGAGTCTACGACCATACACTATATTGATTCCCCATCTGTACCTACCTACATTATATGTTAATTAATAAAAATTTCATTTACCTATATGTTTGAGTCCAAATGATCCAACCAGTACTTGCCTATATATTTTGTGTCAAATCTGTATAATATATTAATTCTGATCGAGTTTTCTTTGGTTTCCGGCATCGAGTTCTCTTTAATATACGAACCCTTGATTTATTGTCGTCTGTACCACCAGTAAAATTAAATATCATATCTGTTCTGTATTAGTATTTAGTATTTATGGTCAATGAACCTGACTCTTTTGTGCGCAGTTAATTTTCCGTAACCTTGAATAAAATGTATTTGCACCAGTGGCGGACGGCGACTTTATTCTTTCATTAGGCTTTGCTCATACACATCGGTTTAAGCAGGAATTAGAGGACAGTGTGGTCTAATGGTTAGCGTAGCGGCCTATTAGATAAGATAGTCTTATCTAATGAGTTCGAATCCCACCTCCGCTCATGGATGTTTTGTGATGTCATTTAGTTTTAAGTAATTTGTTATTTAATGTTATTAAGACGCTAATGACCTTAGAGAGAGCAGTGTAGCCTAGTGGATAGCGTACTTGGTACCAGCCTCTAGACTAGACTGTCGTGGGTTCGAATCCCACCTGCGCTCATGGATGTTTTGTGATGCTATTTAGTTTTAAGTTAGTTGTTATTTATAATGTAATTTAAGACGCTAATGACCTAAGTTGTCGACGCGTCTATAATCTACAATAAATAAATAATGACCTTAGATGTCGACGCGTCTATTAATCTACAAATAAATAAATTTAGCAGGAATTTTATTGCAGTCCGGTTATAGTCAGATAATAAAAAAATAAAAAACCCGACAAAAGTACAAAACAAGCTTCCATTATTTGAAAAGTAGTCGGGTAAAAGATTAAAGTTTTAGTGTGCACTCAGTGAAATGACTAAAATTAATATTTTTTTACCCGACTATTTTTCATATTGGAAGCTTTTTTTGTACTTTTGTGTTAGATGCAGACGGTTATTCTTTTAATATTTTTAGGGTTCTGTACATCCGATGAAAAAACGGAACCCTTGTTAGATCACTCTCGTGTCTGTCTGTCCGTCTGTCAGCTTATTTTCTCCGAATCTACTGGACGAATAAAGTTGAAATTTAGTACATATATAGAGTTAGGTGACCCAATCACGGACGTACTTATAGCGTAAATTAACGAATTCTGATTTTGAGGGGCAAATTAGTAAATTGAAGAAAAAAAATTTTCAAGTGCATAATAGGACGTACCTACCTATCAAATGAAAAGACTCGTTATGAGAAATACAAATATATTTTTTTATAATTTTAAAATACATAGTTTAAAAAATATTAAAGAAAATATACGAAAATCGAGCATCCCCCTCATTGTCTCCGAAACTACTGAGCCTAAAATTTTGAAAAAAATAGGAAATATAGGGTCTCACTCTCACTCATAGTTTACAAGAGAACTTAAGCGAAAATCCTAAGTCTGTAAAAAAACGGAATAGTACGGAACCCTCTCGCACTTGACCGATTTTTTTTTTAATTTATGCTTTTTAGTTTTTTGAAAAAATTTTTATCGAAGCTTGTAAGTTGTAGGTATATCAGCTACATTTATATAATATATTATATAATTATATCTATTTTTGAAATTTTCTGAATATTTTCTTTTCACAGTGTGCAGTGAAGACATTGTCTACTAAAGTTCTTAAGTGCAAATAAATTAAAACGTGGTGTTTTTTACCCGACTGCGCCAGAAGGAGGGTACTGTTTTTCGAGTGTATGTATGTATCTATATGTATGTATATTTCTTTAGCACGCTCTGTAGCCTAAACGGCTTGACGGATGTTGAAAAATGAGGTGTCATTAGATTCGTCTGAATCCCCAGAGTGACATAGGGTATATGACGTCACGGAAAATTCAATATGGCGGACGCTAGACGCCATTTTGTCAGTACGCAAAAAATCGGTAAACCTTGTGTGTGGGGTATCAAATTAAAAGGCTTGATGAGTAGATTCAACTAAAAGGAAGGAAATAAAAAAATGTATTAAAGAAACAAAAAGCCCGACTGCGTAAAAATCGAACATAAAAGATGGAAACAAGATCAAATGATAACATGCAGTCGGAGGCATAGTAGTAACATCAGGTATTTCTGTTCAATTTGTTACTACTATGCCTCCGACTAACATGCAGTCGGAGGCATAGTAGTAACAAATTGAACAGGAATATCTGCTCAATTGTTACTACTATGCCTCCGACTGCATGTTATCATTTGATCTTGTTTCCAGCTTTTATGTTCGATTTTTACGCAGTCGGGTTTTTTGTTTTTTTAATAATTTTTCTATTAAATATATATTTTATAGATTGCTTGAATTGATGAAAACTCCAAAAAACAAAATTACAAATGTCCCGTTAATTTATTAAATATTGGCGAGTAAATAATTTTACCGCCGCCAATGCAATGCGCTCTACAATAACCACTCACAATATTGCTTACCGATAGGGGATGATCTGCCACCGGGTGGTAAGGGATGATCCTTCACCAGGAGGTCCGTTTGTAGAGAGGATATAAATCCTCGACGTTATGAATAAATATTTATTGCCGGGATTCAAACTCGGCACTGCGGTTAATCCGCTCCTAATTCCAGTCATAAAAGTTTATATCAACTCATGATGGCATAATGTAATATCATCACAATATTTTATATTATAAAGTTTGTCAATAGATTCAACGAATATACGGAGTGTTCTAGTTATCTTCACTAATAAAGAATATTATAGTGAAAAACGATGGAATTTAATAGAAAATATGGGGTGTGTTTCATGGGCGGCTCTGGGATAACATTTTGGGGAGGGTACTACCGTAGTACAGAAAAACTAGTATCTACGTATGAAAATAATAAAAACTAAAAACATAAAATTTTATTCTAATAAAAAATACAACGGTAAAACACAACGAAAAAACTATATAAAATGTTAAAACAAACATTATTTCAATTACTCTCGACACCGATATTTTTATATTGCGATGTAAATGTAAAGTCCTACTATTACAGTGGCGGCTCGTGGGGTAGTGCCACAGTGCCATGGCACTACCCCTAATTTTTCAATTTTCTCTAAAAATATTTTTTGTTAATATTTTTATTAATATATTTTTTTTAATCAATTTATAAAATTATCGATCGTCCGGACAGCAGAGTTCAGCCTAAATCGCACAAATTTCCTAAAACATTTTCACCATGCGATCAGTAACACGTATCCTGTGCCATTTAATAATAGGCACAGTGTAAACAAAGCATACCTTACGGTCCTTATATGTGAGCAAGAGAGATAGAACTATGACTCATGATTTCCCTATGCTGTAATGCTAAATCTAAATGAAATGTGTGCCAGGCACATTATTGGCGATATTCTGTTTGGTCATTGTTGGAATTTACAACACTGATTACACATTGTTGTTTCGGTTAAATGTTATTGTTGATAACAATTTTGTTTTATTATTTGACGGTTTGCTTTGTCAACATTTTTTTTTAGTTTGTGTAGCTTTGTAGTGTGTGATTTGTGTGACTACTGACAGTATCGTCTTAACTCTTAATTTCCTTAGTTTATTTTGTATATCTATTGGACATTATTGATAACTATTCGCCGCTATGACCACAAATAAAGTGATTTTTTTTTTTAAATATCTTTTAGTGCGCTCTCTTTAGAGGAAAAACTTCAAATAAAAGAATTAGGCGGCCCTTACCTGATTTAAAAATAGAAAAACAAAGTGGCAGTGGACAACAAAAATCTCGCT
>CM077516.1:37235886-37333751 GCA_039654895.1 Mongoloraphidia duomilia | reverse complement strand
GTCATACGAGTCATAATAATATCATTGCGCCCAAGATACGTATGGTATTTTTGTCCTACCCCCCATAAAATAGTTGTTTTTCATACTTCGTTTTCATAGTACCTACTTATTTTCAAAATGTTTGACATTTCATTTGTATAGCAAACTTCACATCTAATAGTAGGCTAAGAGTAGCAGTCGCACGCGTAACTGTATACAGTGTGTGTAAAAAGTCTGGAACTAATTCGGTAAAATGATAATAATTGAATTTCATAGAAAATCTTTGGACACGTCAATTTTATTTTTTTACTGTACATGTTTGTTGATATTTGTTGCATTTCGATAGTCTTTTGTTTTCATACTGTGACATCATCGTCAATTTTTTTAATGGCACCCTATATTTTTATGTCATATTTGGCTAGTACTTAAAATTACGAATTCATTGATGTACCATAGTATGACCTTAGCATTCATACTTCTCGAGATAATCGAGTTTGAAGTACAAACAAAAACTCAGGAAAAAAGAGTCACGAGTGAGCCATAAAATATTGATACATTTAATAACTGTGAAACTCAAACAATTGAAAATTCACACCATCTGCAAGCATCGGAGCCTTCAATTGTTTGAGTTTCACAGTTATTAAATGTATCAATATTTCGGTGGTGTGAAGTTAGCCCCGCAACTTTCGAAAAAATGATTTTTTTTCGGAGTTCTGGATTCGTTTCCATGAGTTCTGGAGTTCTTTGTAGGTTTAAACAATAGTTCTGGCATTTATCTAGCGATTATTCGAACTTGAAAATATGAGGGGCTAGGTTCACGCTGCCCCCCAAAGTTGAAAAAATTCAATTTTTTTTGGAGTTCTGAGTAGCCCTCCAATAGTTCTGGAGTTCTTTATAGTTTTGAGCAATAGTTCCGTTCGTTAAAACGTACAAATTGAAAATTTAAAAGTTCATTTTGAAAAAAAAAATTGCCCAGCATTCCTCTAATTTTGCTTGGATCAAAAAAAGTCATTTGAAGTATCGCTAGAACTCTTGGAGGGCTACTCAGAACTCCAAAGAAAAAAATCGAAATTAAAAAAAAAAATTTTTTGTTCATCGAGCTAGGTACCTAGCCCCTCAAAGTTGAAAAAAATCAATTTTTTTTGGAGTTCTGAGTAGCCCTCCAATAGTTCTGGAGTTCTTTATAGTTTTTAGCAATAGTTCCGTTCGTTAAAACGGACAAAATGAAAATTGAAAATTTCATTTTGAAAAAACAAATTGCCCAGCATTCCTCTAATTTTGCTCGGATCAAAAAAAGTCATTTGAAGTATCGCTAGAACTCTTGGAGGGCTACCCAGAACTCTGGAGAAAAAAATCGAAACAAAAAAAAAATTTTTTTTGTCATCGGGCTAGGTACCTAGCCCCTCAAAGTTGAAAAAAATCAATTTTTTTTAGAGTTCTGAGTAGCCCTCCAATAGTTCTGGAGTTCTTTATAGTTTTTAGCAATAGTTCCGTTCGTTAAAACGGACAAAATGAAAATTGAAATTTCATTTTGAAAAAAAAATTGCCCAGCATTCCTCTAATTTTGCTCGGATCAAAAAAAGTCATTTGAAGTATCGCTAGAACTCTTGGAGGGCTACCCAGAACTCTGGAGAAAAAAATCGAAACAAAAAAAAAAATTTTTTTGTCATCGGGCTAGGTACCTAGCCCCTCAAAGTTGAAAAAAATCAATTTTTTTTGGAGTTCTGAGTAGCCCTCCAATAGTTCTGGAGTTCTTTATAGTTTTGAGCAATAGTTCCGTTCGTTAAAACGTACAAATTGAAAATTTAAAAGTTCATTTTGAAAAAAAAAATTGCCCAGCATTCCTCTAATTTTGCTTGGATCAAAAAAAGTCATTTGAAGTATCGCTAGAACTCTTGGAGGGCTACTCAGAACTCCAAAGAAAAAAATCGAAATTAAAAAAAAAGAAATTTTGTTATCGAGCTAGGTACCTAGCCCCTCAAAGTTGAAAAAAATCAATTTTTTTTGGAGTTCTGAGTAGCCCTCCAATAGTTCTGGAGTTCTTTATAGTTTTGAGCAATAGTTCCGTTCGTTAAAACGTACAAATTGAAAATTTAAAAGTTCATTTTGAAAAAAAAAATTGCCCAGCATTCCTCTAATTTTGCTTGGATCAAAAAAAGTCATTTGAAGTATCGCTAGAACTCTTGGAGGGCTACTCAGAACTCCAAAGAAAAAAATCGAAATTAAAAAAAAAAAATTTTGTTATCGAGCTAGGTACCTAGCCCCTCAAAGTTGAAAAAAATCAATTTTTTTTTGGAGTTCTGAGTAGCCCTACAATAGTTCTGGAGTTCTTTATAGTTTTTAGCAATAGTTCCGTTCGTTAAAACGGACAAAATGAAAATTGAAAATTTCATTTTGAAAAAAAAAATTGCCCAGCATTCCTCTAATTTTGCTCGGATCAAAAAAAGTCATTTGAAGTATCGCTAGAACTCTTGGAGGGCTACCCAGAACTCTGGAGAAAAAAATCGAAACAAAAAAAAAAAATTTTTTGTCATCGGGCTAGGTACCTAGCCCCTCAAAGTTGAAAAAAATCAATTTTTTTTGGAGTTCTGAGTAGCCCTCCAATAGTTCTGGAGTTCTTTATAGTTTTTAGCAATAGTTCCGTTCGTTAAAACGGACAAAATGAAAATTGAAAATTTCATTTTGAAAAAAAAAATTGCCCAGCATTCCTCTAATTTTGCTCGGATCAAAAAAAGTCATTTGAAGTATCGCTAGAACTCTTGGAGGGCTACCCAGAACTCTGGAGAAAAAAATCGAAACAAAAAAAAAATTTTTTTTGTCATCGGGCTAGGTACCTAGCCCCTCAAAGTTGAAAACAATCAATTTTTTTTGGAGTTCTGAGTAGCCCTCCAATAGTTCTGGAGTTCTTTATAGTTTTGAGCAATAGTTCCGTTCGTTAAAACGTACAAATTGAAAATTTAAAAGTTCATTTTGAAAAAAAAAATTGCCCAGCATTCCTCTAATTTTGCTTGGATCAAAAAAAGTCATTTGAAGTATCGCTAGAACTCTTGGAGGGCTACTCAGAACTCCAAAGAAAAAAATCGAAATTAAAAAAAAAGAAATTTTGTTATCGAGCTAGGTACCTAGCCCCTCAAAGTTGAAAAAAATCAATTTTTTTTGGAGTTCTGAGTAGCCCTCCAATAGTTCTGGAGTTCTTTATAGTTTTGAGCAATAGTTCCGTTCGTTAAAACGTACAAATTGAAAATTTAAAAGTTCATTTTGAAAAAAAAAATTGCCCAGCATTCCTCTAATTTTGCTCGGATCAAAAAAAGTCATTTGAAGTATCGCTAGAACTCTTGGAGGGCTACTCAGAACTCCAAAGAAAAAATCGAAATTAAAAAAAAAAAATTTTTGTTATCGAGCTAGGTACCTAGCCCCTCAAAGTTGAAAAAAATCTATTTTTTTTGGAGTTCTGAGTAGCCCTCCAATAGTTCTGGAGTTCTTTATAGTTTTTAGCAATAGTTCCGTTCGTTAAAACGGACAAAATAAAAATTGAAAATTTCATTTTGAAAAAAAAAATTGCCCAGCATTCCTCTAATTTTGCTCGAATCAAAAAGAGTCATTTGAAGTATCGCTAGAACTCTTGGAGGGCTACCCTGAACTCTGGAGAAAAAAATCAAAACAAAAAAAAAATTTTTTTTGTCATCGGGCTAGGTACCTAGCCCCTCAAAGTTGAAAAAATCAATTTTTTTTGGAGTTCTGAGTAGCCCTCCAATAGTTCTGGAGTTCTTTATAGTTTTGAGCAATAGTTCCGTTCGTTAAAACGTACAAATTGAAAATTTAAAAGTTCATTTTGAAAAAAAAAATTGCCCAGCATTCCTCTAATTTTGCTTGGATCAAAAAAAGTCATTTGAAGTATCGCTAGAACTCTTGGAGGGCTACTCAGAACTCCAAAGAAAAAAATCGAAATTAAAAAAAAAGAAATTTTGTTATCGAGCTAGGTACTTAGCCCCTCAAAGTTGAAAAAAATCAATTTTTTTTGGAGTTCTGAGTAGCCCTCCAATAGTTCTGGAGTTCTTTATAGTTTTGAGCAATAGTTCCGTTCGTTAAAACGTACAAATTGAAAATTTAAAAGTTCATTTTGAAAAAAAAAATTGCCCAGCATTCCTCTAATTTTGCTCGGATCAAAAAAAGTCATTTGAAGTATCGCTAGAACTCTTGGAGGGCTACTCAGAACTCCAAAGAAAAAAATCGAAATTAAAAAAAAAAAATTTTGTTATCGAGCTAGGTACCTAGCCCCTCAAAGTTGAAAAAATTCAATTTTTTTTGGAGTTCTGAGTAGCCCTACAATAGTTCTGGAGTTCTTTATAGTTTTTAGCAATAGTTCCGTTCGTTAAAACGGACAAAATGAAAATTGAAAATTTCATTTTGAAAAAAAAAATTGCCCAGCATTCCTCTAATTTTGCTCGGATCAAAAAAAGTCATTTGAAGTATCGCTAGAACTCTTGGAGGGCTACCCAGAACTCTGGAGAAAAAAATCGAAACAAAAAAAAAAATTTTTTTTGTCATCGGGCTAGGTACCTAGCCCCTCAAAGTTGAAAAAAATCAATTTTTTTTGGAGTTCTGAGTAGCCCTCCAATAGTTCTGGAGTTCTTTATAGTTTTTAGCAATAGTTCCGTTCGTTAAAACGGACAAAATGAAAATTGAAAATTTCATTTTGAAAAAAAAAATTGCCCAGCATTCCTCTAATTTTGCTCGGATCAAAAAAAGTCATTTGAAGTATCGCTAGAACTCTTGGAGGGCTACCCAGAACTCTGGAGAAAAAAATCGAAACAAAAAAAAAATTTTTTTTGTCATCGGGCTAGGTACCTAGCCCCTCAAAGTTGAAAAAAATCAATTTTTTTTGGAGTTCTGAGTAGCCCTCCAATAGTTCTGGAGTTCTTTATAGTTTTGAGCAATAGTTCCGTTCGTTAAAACGTACAAATTGAAAATTTAAAAGTTCATTTTGAAAAAAAAAATTGCCCAGCATTCCTCTAATTTTGCTTGGATCAAAAAAAGTCATTTGAAGTATCGCTAGAACTCTTGGAGGGCTACTCAGAACTCCAAAGAAAAAAATCGAAATTAAAAAAAAAGAAATTTTGTTATCGAGCTAGGTACCTAGCCCCTCAAAGTTGAAAAAAATCAATTTTTTTTGGAGTTCTGAGTAGCCCTCCAATAGTTCTGGAGTTCTTTATAGTTTTGAGCAATAGTTCCGTTCATTAAAACGTACAAATTGAAAATTTAAAAGTTCATTTTGAAAAAAAAAATTGCCCAGCATTCCTCTAATTTTGCTCGGATCAAAAAAAGTAATTTGAAGTATCGCTAGAACTCTTGGAGGGCTACTCAGAACTCCAAAGAAAAAATCGAAATTAAAAAAAAAAAATTTTGTTATCGAGCTAGGTACCTAGCCCCTCAAAGTTGAAAAAAATCTTTTTTTTTTGGAGTTCTGAGTAGCCCGACAATAGTTCTGGAGTTCTTTATAGTTTTTAGCAATAGTTCCGTTCGTTAAAACGGACAAAATAAAAATTGAAAATTTCATTTTGAAAAAAAAATTGCCCAGCATTACTCTAATTTTGCTCGGATCAAAAAAAGTCATTTGAAGTATCGCTAGAACTCTTGGAGGGCTACCCAGAACTCTAAAAAGTATCTTCTTAAGTTTATAAAAATAAGAGTTAAACTGTAATCACAATTATAAAAAAAACTCGGGTCGCAGTGCCAAAACCCTGCCGACAATATAGTGTATTTGCTAATACTGGCATTGTGGCTTTATTATGTAAACTTAAGTTTGTTTTTGAACAAAATAAAAAATTTGACCCCTTAATACATCCCTTAAAATAATATTTTTTTTCTTAATTTCAATATTTTTATCAATGCAACCTCGGTACCAAATTAAATACACCCTTCAGTAAGTAAAGCACTATCCGCAAACTAGTGTTTTCATAAAATTTGTAAGTCCGGTCCTGTCGGGCCGATTTTATTAAAATTTTAGCAGTACATTTTAATCGTTACTAAAGGGTTAAATTTCAATTTTGAAACGATTCTGAGAATTTTTTCGGCATTTTTGAGCCCAAAAACATTTTTCAACCCCTAAAAACCACCCTTAAAATGGTCCGATTGGGCCCATTTTAAATAGGCTTCGTGCGGTGATAGATTTCAACGTGCCTACCAAATTTCGTCAAAATCAATTTACACTTTCGAAAGTTATAGCTGGCACACATATATATATATACAAATATATAAATATATATATATCTATTTATATATATACACTAGCGGACCCGTCCCGGCTTCGCTCGGGTGGTATGAAATTATGATTTAATAGCGGTCACCCATTACTCCGCTCACATATATTTAGTATAGCTGATCCGGCAAACGTTGTTAATAATTTCTAGGAATAATTACATTACTCACTCGCTTCACTCGTTCGCTTGTATATTATAATTACATTACTCACTCGCTTCGCTCGTTCGTTTGAATTTTATTAATACACTACTCACTCGCTTCGCTCGTTCGCTTGAATATTTTCGCCTACTCACTCGCTTCGCTCGTTCGCCATATATCTATTTTTTAAAGCTTAATATAAAAATCGCGATTAAAAATCAGGGGTTGATCGTATAAGGGTGAAAATTTAGAGTTGTATGTATTTTTCAATGCTGAATCATGAAAAAATTAAAACAAAAAATGTTGTACAAAAAATAAAAAAAAAAATTTGAAGTGGACCACCCTTAATATTTAGGGGGATGAAAAATAGATGTTGTCCGTGTCTCCACCCTACTTGATAAGCACACAAAATTTCATCAAAATCGGTCCAGCCGTTTCGGAGGAGTTCAATAACATACACCGCGACATGAGAATTTTATATATCGCTCGTTCGCTTGAATATTATAAATACACTACTCACTCGCTTCGCTCGTTCGCTTGAATATTATGAATACACTACTCACTCGCTTCGCTCGTTCGCTTGAATATTGTAAATACACTACTCACTCGCTTCGCTCGTTCGCCATATATGTATTTTTTAAAGCTTAATATAAAAATCGCGATTAAAAATCAGGGGTTGATCGTATAAGGGTGAAAATTTAGAGTTGTATGTATTTTTCAATGCTGAATCATGAAAAAATTAAAACAAAAAATTTTGTCCAAAAAATAAAAAAAAAGAAATTTGGGGTGGACCACCCTTAACATTTAGGGGGATGAAAAATAGATGTTGTCCGAGTCTCCATCCTACCCGATAAGCACACAAAATTTCATCAAAATCGGTCCAGCCGTTTCGGAGGAGTTCAGTAACGTACACCTTGACAAAAATAGGGGTTGATCGTAGAGGGGTGAAACGTACACCGCGACACGAGAATTTTATATATCATCATATACAGGGTGAGTTCGACCACCCGTATCAGTCGTTTTTTTCGAAAACGGTTAGTCGTAGAGAGTTGTGTCAAAAATTTGTATTATAAAAGTCCTAATAAAGGATCAAATGGTGAAAATTTTTTTTCCGGGAAGGTCGGCTTCCCTATTAGTTTGCTCCAGAATGTCCAGAACTCCGGAATTATAAATGTAACGATAGGTCGAAAGTGCTATTGTTGAAAAGATCTTTAAAAAATAAGCAAGGTTTGTAGGAAAATTTTTTTTATTACTGCCACCCCTGTTAAGTTATATTTGTTTGAAATTACTAAATTAAAATGTCATAATAACGAACATTTTAAAAGTCCGTATTTAAAATCTAGTTACCTATCTATCGATCATTAAACACTGAAGAAGTACACTCACAGTATAACCAGAAGAGCTCAGTAGTATGTATTAAAGAGTAAATGGAAAACAGTTTGAACACTTGTGACAATGTCTAAGGTTGCTAGATTTTTAATGCCGACTTCGATCGTTATTATGAAATTTTGATTTAATAATTTCAAACGATTGTTATTTAACAGGGGTGGCAGTAATTAAATATTTTTTTCTACAAAACTTGCCTATTTTTAAAGAGCTTTTCAACAGCACCGCTTTCAACCTATCGTGATTTCTAAAATTCCGGAGTTTTGAACATATAATAATTTATATTTATACTTATAGAAATTTACAGGGGTGGCAGTAATAAAAAAAATTTTCCTACAAAACTTGCTTATTTTTTAAAGATCTTTTCAACAATACCACTTTCGACCTATTGTTACATTTATAATTCCGGAGTTCTGGACATTCTGGAGCAAACTAATAGGGAAGCCGACCTTCCCAGAAAAAAAATTTCACCATTCGATTCTTTATTAGGACTTTTATAATACAAATTTTTGACACAACTCACTACGACTAACCGTTTTCGAAAAAAACGACTGATACGGGTGGTCGAACTCACCCTGTATATAAAATTCTCGTGTCACGGTGTACGTTATTGAATTCCTCCGAAACGGCTGGACCGATTTTGATGAAATTTTGTGTGCTTATCGGGTAGGGTGGAGAATCGGACAACGTCTATTTTTCATCCCCCTAAATGTTAAGGGTGGTCCACCCCAAATTTTTTTTTTTTATTTTTTGGACAAAATTTTTTGTTTTAATTTTTTCATGATTCAGCATTGAGAAATACATACAACTCTAAATTTTCACCCTTATACGATCAACCCCTGTCTAATATAAAAAATTCTCATGTCACGGTGTATGTTATTGAACTCCTCCGAAACGGCTGGACCGATTTTGATGAAATTTTGTGTGCTTATCGGGTAGGGTGGAGACACGGACAACATCTATTTTTCATCCCCCTAAATGTTAAGGGTGGTCCACCCAAAATTTTTTTTTTTAAGTTTTTACACAAAATTTTTTGTTTTTAATTTTTTATGATACAGCATACACAAATACATACAAGCCTAAATTTTCACCCCTCTACGATCAACCCCTATTTTTGTTACTGAACTCCTCCGAAACGGCTGGACCGATTTTGATGAAATTTTGTGTGCTTATCGGGTAGGGTGGAGGCACGGACAACATCTATTTTTCATCCCCCTAAATGTTAAGGGTGGTCCACCCCAAATTTTTTTTTTTTATTTTTTGGACAAAATTTTTTGTTTTAATTTTTTCATGATTCAGCATTGAAAAATACATACAACTCTAAATTTTCACCCTTATACGATCAACCCCTGATTTTTAATCGCGATTTTTATATTAAGCTTTAAAAAATACATATATGGCGAACGAGCGAAGCGAGTGAGTAGGCGAAAATATTCAAGCGAACGAGCGAAGCGAGTGAGTAGTGTATTAATAAAATTCAAACGAACGAGCGAAGCGAGTGAGTAATGTAATTATAATATTCAAGCGAACGAACGAAGCGAGTGAGTAATGTAATTATAATATTCAAGCGAACGAGCGAAGCGAGTGAGTAGTGTATTTATAATATTCAAGCGAACGAGCGAAGCGAGTGAGTAGTGTATTTATTATATTCAAGCGAACGAGCGAAGCGAGTGAGTAGTGTATTTATTATATTCAAGCGAACGAGCGAAGCGAGTGAGTAGTATATCAATAAAATTCAAACGAACGAGCGAAGCGAGTGAGAAATGTAATTATTCCTGGAAATAACGTATATGGCTAAACAACGTTTGCCGGGTCAGCTATACTAAATATACGCGAGCGGAGTAATGGGTGACCGCTATTAAATCATAATTTCATACCATCCGAGCGAAGCCGGACCGGGTCCGCTAGTATATATATAAAATTCTCGTGTCGCGGTGTACGTTATTGAATTCCTCCGAAACGGCTGGACCGATTTTGATGAAATTTTGTGTGCTTATCGGGTAGGGTTGAGAATCGGACAACGTCTATTTTTCATCCCCCTAAATGTTAAGGGTGGTCCACCCCAAATTTTTTTTTTTTATTTTTTGGACAAAATTTTTTGTTTTAATTTTTTCATGATTCAGCATTGAAAAATACATACAACTCTAAATTTTCACCCTTATACGATCAACCCCTGTCTAATATATAAAATTCTCATGTCACGGTGTACGTTATTGAACTCCTCCGAAACGGCTGGACCGGTTTTGATGAAATTTTGTGTGCTTATCGGGTAGGGTGGAGAATCGGACAACATCTATTTTTCATCCCCCTAAATGTTAAGGGTGGTCCACCCCAAAATTTTTTTTTTAAGTTTTTAGACAAAATTTTTTGTTTTTAATTTTTTATGATACAGCATACACAAATTCATACAAGCCTAAATTTTCACCCCTCTACGATCAACCCCTATTTTTGTCACGGTGTACGTTACTGAACTCCTCCGAAACGGCTGGACCGATTTTGATGAAATTTTGTGTGCTTATCGGGTAGGGTGGAGACACGGACAACATTTATTTTTCATCCCCCTAAATGTTAAGGGTGGTCCACCCCAAATTTTTTTTTTTTATTTTTTGGACAAAATTTTTTGTTTTAATTTTTTCATGATTCAGCATTGAAAAATACATACAACTCTAAATTTTCACCCTTATACGATCAACCCCTGATTTTTAATCGCGATTTTTATATTAAGCGTTAAAAAATACATATATGGCGAACGAGCGAAGCGAGTGAGTAGTGTATTTACAATATTCAAGCGAACGAGCGAAGCGAGTGAGTAGTGTATTCATAATATTCAAGCGAACGAGCGAGGCGAGTGAGTACTGTATTAATAAAATTCAAACGAACGAGCGAAGCGAGTGAGTAATGTAATTATTCCTAGAAATTATTAACATAGTTTGCCGGATCAGCTATACTAAATATACGTGAGCGGAGTAATGGGTGACCGCTATTAAATCATAATTTCATACCACATGAGCGAAGCCGGGACGGGTCCGCTAGTATAAGATATATAAACTGACATTTCCAAAAATGGTGCCAAAGTGTTCATGAGGCTATGAAACGTCGAGAAATTTTGGTCCGACCCCTAGGTCCCGCCATCCGACCGACGCCAATAGTGTATGTGCCATATGGCAAATACACCAATAAAATCAAATTGTAATCTTAATTATAATAAAATTAAATTAAATAAATCATTTTTTTAAAACAAATAGCTTCCGGCTATTTAATTGGCTGGGTACCTAGCTCGATGACAAAAATTATTTTTTTTTGTTTCGAATTTTTTCTTCAGAGTTCTGGGTAGCCCTCCAAGAGTTCTAGCGATACTTCAAATGACTTTTTTTGATCCGAGCAAAATTAGAGGAATGCTGGGCAATTTTTTTTTCAAAATGAAATTTTCAATTTCTATTTTGTCCGTTTTAACGAACGGAACTATTGCTAAAAACTATAAAGAACTCCAGAACTATTGGAGGGCTACTCAGAACTCAAAAAAAAATTGATTTTTTTCAACTTTGAGGGGCTAGGTACCTAGCCCAATGACAACAAAAATTTTTTTTTTTGTTTCGATTTTTTTCTCCAGAGTTCAGGGTAGCCCTCCAAGAGTTCTAGCGATACTACAAATGACTTTTTTTGATTCGAGCAAAATTAGAGGAATGCTGGGCAATTATTTTTTTTCAAAATGAAATTTTCAATTTTTATTTTGTCCGTTTTAACGAACGGAACTATTGCTAAAAACTATAAAGAACTCCAGAACTATTGTCGGGCTACTCAGAACTCCAAAAAAAAAAGATTTTTTTCAACTTTGAGGGGCTAGGTACCTAGCTCGATAACAAATTTTTTTTTTTTAATTTCAATTTTTTCTTTGGAGTTTTGAGTAGCCCTCCAAGAGTTCTAGTGATACTTCAAATTACTTTTTTTGATCCGAGCAAAATTAGAGGAATGCTGGGCAATTTTTTTTTTCAAAATGAACTTTTAAATTTTCAATTTGTACGTTTTAATGAACGGAACTATTGCTCAAAACTATAAAGAACTCCAGAACTATTGGAGGGCTACTCAGAACTCCAAAAAAAATTGATTTTTTTCAACTTTGAGGGGCTAAGTACCTAGCTCGATAACAAAATTTCTTTTTTTTAATTTCGATTTTTTTCTTTGGAGTTCTGAGTACCCCTCCAAGAGTTCTAGCGATACTTCAAATGACTTTTTTTGATCCAAGCAAAATTAGAGGAATGCTGGGCAATTTTTTTTTTCAAAATGAACTTTTAAATTTGCAATTTGTACGTTTTAACGAACGGAACTATTGCTCAAAACTATAAAGAACTCCAGAACTATTAGAGGGCTACTCAGAACTCCAAAAAAAAATTGATTTTTTTCAACTTTAAGGGGCTAGGTACCTAGCCCGATGACAAAAATTTTTTTTTTTTTGTTTCGATTTTTTTCTCCAGAGTTCTGGGTAGCCCTCCAAGAGTTCTAGCGATACTTCAAATGACTTTTTTTGATCCGAGCAAAATTAGAGGAATGCTGGGCAATTTTTTTTTTCAAAATGAATTTTTCAATTTTCATTTTGTCCGTTTTAACGAACGGAACTATTGCTAAAAACTATAAAGAACTCCAGAACTATTGTAGGGCTACTCATAACTCCAAAAAAAATTGATTTTTTTCAACTTTGAGGGGCTAGGTACCTAGCTCGATACCAAAAATTTTTTTTTTTAATTTCGATTTTTTTCTTTGGAGTTCTGAGTAGCCCTCCAAGAGTTCTAGCGATACTTCAAATGACTTTTTTTGATCCGAGCAAAATTAGAGGAATGCTGGGCAATTTTTTTTTTCAAAATGAAATTTTCAATTTTCATTTTGTCCGTTTTAACGAACGGAACTATTGTTAAAAACTATAAAGAACTCCAGAACTATTGTAGGGCTACTTAGAACTCCAAAAAAAATTGATTTTTTTCAACTTTGAGGGGCTAGGTACCTAGCTCGATAACAAAAATTTTTTTTTTTTAATTTCGATTTTTTTCTTTGGAGTTCTGAGTAGCCCTCCAAGAGTTCTAGCGATACTTCAAATGACTTTTTTTGATCCAAGCAACATTAGAGGAATGCTGGGCAATTTTTTTTTTTCAAAATGAACTTTTAAATTTTCAATTTGTACGTTTTAACGAACGGAACTATTGCTCAAAACTATAAAGAACTCCAGAACTATTGGAGGGCTACTCAGAAATACAAAAAAAATTGATTTTTTTCAACTTTGAGGGGCTAGGTACCTAGCCCGATGACAAAAAATTTTTTTTTTTAATTTCGATTTTTTTCTTTGGAGTTCTGAGTAGCCCTCCAAGAGTTCTAGCGATACTTCAAATGACTTTTTTTGATCCAAGCAAAATTAGAGGAATGCTGGGCAATTTTTTTTTTCAAAATGAACTTTTAAATTTTCAATTTGTACGTTTTAACGAACGGAACTATTGCTCAAAACTATAAAGAACTCCAGAACTATTGGAGGGCTACTCAGAACTCCAAAAAAAATTGAATTTTTTCAACTTTGGGGGGCAGCGTGAACCTAGCCCCTCATATTTTTAAGTTCGAATAATCGCTAGATAAATGCCAGAACTATTGTTTAAACCTACAAAGAACTCCAGAACTCATGGAAACGAATCCAGAACTCCGAAAAAAAATCATTTTTTCGAAAGTTGCGGGGCTAACTTCACACCACCCAATATCATGGCTCACTCGTGACTCTTTTTTCCTGAGTTTTTGTTTGTACTTCAAACTCGATTATCTCGAGAAGTATGAATGCTAAGGTAATACTATCATGGTACATCAATGAATTCGTAATTTTAAGTACTAGCCAAATATGACATAAAAAATATGGGATGCCCGGGGATGCCATTAAAAAAAATTGACGATGACGTCACAGTATGAAAACAAAAGACTATCGAAATGCAACAAATATCAACAAACATGTACAGTAAAAAAATAAAATTGACGTGTCCGAGGATTTTCTATGAAATTCAATTATTATCATTTTACCGAATTAGTTCCAGACTTTTTACACACACTGTATAATATAGTATATTGTGTGACTAGTGTGCTAAATACATCTTTATGCGTCAGGCGCGATGTTTTCAGCACGAGTAGTAGGAGAGCGCTCACGAGCCTTGGCGAGTGAGCATCGCGAGCCGAATACGAGTGCTGAAAACGTCGCACCTGACGCATAAATATTTAGCACAAGTGTTGCACACTATACTTTATATAACACATGCATGGTTTTAGACTTTAATTGAATAATTTAATGTCACTGACAGAAGTACATCTCATAATAAAAACATTGAACACGATACAATATTTATTAACTTTGTTACCATAGTAACCATATTTAATTTATAACACCGAAAAGAGGTACATATTGTTCATTAGATAACGGGTTTTTCAAATGTTTTTCCATTATTCATCGAAAAGCGTTTCATAATGGATCATGATGTCACTCGTCAATAAATGGTCATTTAAGGTCCGCAAAACTGATACGAAAAAACACTAAAAGCGTGCATGTGTTATATAAAATACTATTGGATTTTACTTTCCCGCACACCGGTCTGTAAAAAGTGACTTTACATGCATGTAAAGCACAACTGTGTTTTTGCGGATGTTTTTCGAACGGCTAGACAATCTTCAATTGCGCAATTACTCGGTAGGTCGATCAGCACACCCAACTAAATAAATCACAAACTATTTAATCGGTCGATTTAATTATAGTTGCAGGTGAGTCCATCTTCATAAGAATTCATGCCTAAATCGGACGATAAAAGTGAACATGAATAATACCGACTTAAAACTTTGACAATAAGTCGCACTGCATTTTTTTTTCTTTTCTGGACAAAGAAAGTTTGTATATGAAATTATCATTGACGAAAAAAAAAAAAACAATTGCAACGCGTCCATTATATAAAGTGGCGTGCAAAACAAACGAGTAAATACAAGTATAATATATTATTTTGTATTAACTCATTCGTGTTCAAGTAGTGTTATACGTGAAACAATTGCCAATGCACACAAAAACAAACTCTATCGCGCGCGCGCTTTCATAACGTACTTTGCAAGTGGTGGAGGCGACGGAACTAAATGGTGGAAGCTACGGTTTTATACTGTACGACTTTTTTAAATTTTTCTTATAACAAGTAAAAGAAAACTCTTCGGCAATTACATCGTAATTTGTTAATCAATACTTCCTGTAATTCTCCTGTTTCTTCGGCTGCATGTTATTCAAATTATCAAGAGAACAGACATACAAGACGGACATTTTTACAATTAACTTTCGAAAGACTTTAACGAAATTGGGTATACACATTGGAATCCGTACCGAACGAAGCCTATTTAAAATGAGCGAAATCAAACCATTTTAAGGATCACTTTTAGGGATTTAAATTGTTTTTTGTAACACATACATAATATATGAAATGCACAACATTTCGTCTCTCTAGTCGGCTGCTTAAAATAATATATATTGCACAACATATTATGTCTTATCACATAAAATATATTTTTTATTTATCACATAAAATATATTTTATGTGATACGACAAGATAGCTAGGCGTGCTTAAAATATAAACTGTGCGACGTCAGCGTGCAATAATACATATTTTATTCCATACGAGAAACACGAGGTAAATATTTTTAGCTGTCAGTGAGATTTCGGTGTTTAAAATTATAGATGCTCGACAACTGAGGTCATTAGCGTCTGGCGCACGTACCAACTTCACCCCTCACGTCTTATACTTAATTGTACTAGTTGTATAAACTACTATTTTGGACCCAAAAATACAAAAAAAGCATAATTGTTTAAAAATCGAAGTTTAACCCTTTAGTAAAGATTAAAATGTGTGACTAAAATGTTATCAAAATCGGCCTGACAGAGTTTGAACATTTATAAAAACACTAGTTTGTGGATACTGAATTTCTTATTGCAGGGTGTATAGTGTATACACTGTAGTGTATATGATCGTTTGGTGCGGATGCTGGAATGATAAAATACATGCCGAATATTAAAACATAAAAATTAAATAATTTTAACGGATGTTTTAGTCGATTCGGCACGCTAAGGCCATTCACAGCTGAGTTCATAATATACAGTGAATTTCACTTAAGACGCAACATAGGCGAGTTTTGCTTACAGCTTGTAGTTATGGACAACATTAGAAAAAATTGTTGTTGTCTTAAAAAGGACAGGCCGTATACAGCGGAGACGTATTTATTTGTATAAAAAAGGGAGGTTTTTATGGCACTGTGAGAAATATTATTTTAAATCTTCACACAGAGACATAGAGCCGGCTGTGTCGTAGCATCCATTGTACAACGGTTTAACTTATGGAGGAGATGCTGTTTGTATTTAGCAGGCTGCAGCGGAGTTTTGCCGCGTTGCCACGCCAACACGGAATTTTAACAGCCGATGGAACGAATATTGACGATCTCCTTTAGACACTATTGTCGAACGTCTATAGTCTATACGATCTCCCGCTTAAAGAGAGATGGAACCTTTGGTCATGAAGACACTGAATACTAGAAAAAAGGCATGTGTCGCGGGACAGTGCACATACGACCGAAGTGAAACTTCTAATGTATGAATAATATAAAAATTATTTACGGCTAGGAGCACTTGTACGTTGTGCGAAGTCAGAAATCGAATGACTTCCACTGGCTGATTCAGGGTTATATGTGCCAGTAGACGGACCGACCACAACTACCGTTCGAATTATAGCTTGATGATGCAACATGGTTAGTGAAACGTGCAGCGTCGATAATAATGTCTGTTTTTAACCGACTTCAAAAAAGGAGGAGGCGTCTATTTTTAGCATATTTGTTTTTAGTGTATTTGCCATATGGCACATACACTATTGGCGTCGGTCGGATGGCGGGACCTAGGGGTCGGACCAAAATTTCTCGACGTTTCATAGCCTCCTGAACACTTTGGCACCATTTTTGGAAATGTCTGTTTATATATGTATATATATATATACATATATATATGTGTGTACGGGCTATAACTTTCGAAAGAGTTAATCGATTTTGACGAAATTTGGTAGGCACGTTGAAATCCATCACCGCACGAAGCCTATTTAAAATGGGCCCAATCGGACCATTTTAAGGGTGGTTTTTAGGGGTTGAAAAATGTTTTTGGGCCCAAAAATGCCGAAAAAATTCTCAGAATCGTTTCAAAATTGAAATTTAACCCTTTAGTAACGATTAAAATGTGCTGCTAAAATTTTAATAAAATCGGCCCGACAGGACCGGACTTACAAATTTTATGAAAACACTAGTTTGCGGATAGTGCTTTACTTACTGAAGAGTGTATTTAAATTGGTACAGACGTTGCATTGATGATAATATTGAAATTAAGAAAAAAAATATTATTTTAAGGGATGTATTAAGGGGTTAAATTTTTTATTTTGTTCAAAAACAAACTTAAGTTCACATAATAAAGCCACAAAGCCAGTATTAGCAAATACACTATATTGTCGGCAGGGTTTTGGCACTGCGACCCGAGTTTTTTTTGTGTATAAGTTCACCGATTTCTCCTGTATTTGTGAAGCGATTTTGATGATTATTATTTTATTTAATAGGGCATACCTTCGGGGTGGTCTCATATAAATTTTACTTAAATCGGTTCAGTAGTTCGACTAATTTATATAAAAAGTCAAGGTAAATTTCAGTTTTGACAGAGCGTAAAAAGTTCGAAGTGAGCTATAGTGATGTATAATATAATATAGCTGGTGCAGACACAGTTACTTAAAGTAAATAGGTGTTTTTCATTTTTTAGTTATTTAGTAATCAAATATCAAGACAGAAGTCGGTTATAATAACGTGCAAACTACGTATTGTAAAGCCACTAAAAATAAAAAATAAAAAACTTTTTAACAAAAAAAAACCTCCTTCAAAAAAGTCATTAAAAGAGGTCGGCGCCAATTTAATAAAATATTATATCGGTAAAAAAAGAGATATTAATTAAATTGTCGCCGACTTCAAAATTTTATTATTTTTCTCTTTTTAATGGCGTTTTTGAAGGAAGTTTTTTTTTGTTAAAAAGTATTTTGAGGTTATCTACTTTTTTAGTAGGTATATTCAGAAAACGGAATGTTGACGATATCTTCAAAGCAGAATGACGTATCGAGTCTGCAATAAAATTGCCACGTCATCCTATGTTAGATACTGTATCAGTCGTCGCGGTGACAGCTCCGTATAGTCGCATTGACTCCAAAAATGTCGCGTAAGACCGCGCGGATGGTGCGAAGCTGTCATCACGAAAATTGACTGTATCTCTAATACCTATAGGATAACGCACAATGTTTGCAGTCGGCTCGGCACGTCATCCTACGTTATAGATAAGATTTCGGTCAATACTCGACATAAATGTCATTGAAGCAGTGGAAAAATTATCCTTGACATCTAGCAGCCTTTGGCTAACGTCATGCATAATTTAGTACTCAATCAATGACTGCATTATAAGATTCTAATTAGGATAATTTAAAAATTGTGTTTTAAAGACCACCAACAGCTAAGGTTATTTGGGCCTAGCACCAATTCATATTTTCAATTCATTATTTATTTTTTTAATAATAAATTGAAAATCCAATTGACACTTTTACCAGCTCTCGGGTTAGAACCCGGGAACTGGAGACTTGTAATAGAGGAACCACAGCAACGCCATGCAAACAACAGCACTGCTACACGCTCGGATATTCTCAAGCCCTAGGATAATTTAATGCTATTTAAATATATCTATACTAATTTAAAAGTTGTCTGTTAGATGTCATCGCTGCGATCATGTTAGAGTTTTCTGTTAAAATAGACATTTGCGGATAATTAATAAAAATATATTTACACTTTTTTGCGCTATGGCACTATTTTTTTTATAAGTTTACGAAATCAGGAAAATCTGGCAACACGGCACAACACAACAATAAAGGAGAATATTGCATATATGTACATTCGCATCACCTCTATACCGGAGCATTTACCGGAATTCCTGTACGGAGTTCACATTCTAACCGTCAACCATAGTTATGTGAACGTGGAACGTATGACTGTGACGCGCATTGATTCGTTCGAACCGGTAAAAAGTCACAGTCTGATCGTCACAAAGAGCTTAGCCCCGTGTGTGTACATTGTGCAAAATATTATTTACATAACAACACAATAATTCCGCCCCCTTGCGGGCCAATGGCTTATGACAACATAACGACCAACCGGTGGTGGGGAGGATTTACGTTACCGGATTGGTTAGCGTCCGGAACGGTTGTGCCCCATATACGAATACACCGACAGCTCCGTAGATGTCGCTCTGTGTTGAATTTGTGGGCAATAACATATAGCACCCTTTTCAAGTCTCCTGTTTTCTATAACACCACACTTTATATACTAGCGATAATATGGCTTTGTAGAGTTTGTGTAGTGCCGCTTGCACGATTTCTCGGAGCGCGCCAATGGTCGACCTTATCCGCTTTTTCCCGATAAAAATTTTTCACAGAGAACCCAAGAAACTCGTGAGATTTTAGATTTTATAACTGCAAGAACGGAACCCTCTATGTGCTGGATGTTTTGTGATGTCATTTAGTTTTAAGTGAGTTGTTATTTAATGTAATCAAGACGCTAAAGACCTAAGTTGTCGACGCGTCTATAATTTACAATAAATAATTAAATAAGCATATACTCGAGTATACCTACTATATTATAATATTAGAGATACGCAGTGAAATTGGAATGTCTTTTTCTATAAAAAAATTGTATTTTTGCAATTTTTTTAGCTATACGCCCTTCTGTAAATATGTTTTGACGAAATTCGTACACTCTAAAATCTTTCTAACCCTATATATATAAGTAATAGAACTCGTGTAAATGGCTTCAAGGGTAGCGAATGGGCGTATCTATAAACGCACACATACACAGTGAAACGGGGGGTGCAAGCGTTGACAGGGGGTGCAGTTAAACAAAATCGACCCCTCGTCTTTTGCTTACACTTTACACACACACACATTCATACGTTGTTTTCACGTGTGTGGTATAAAGTGAAGAGGGCTGTCAAACTCTATATGCATGTGTGGACGAAACGTTCATTATACGATGATGAAAACCGATTCTCGACTCTCCGAAAGAATCTTCTATTTTATTAGATTTTTGAAAAAATCGCCTAAATTTCATTGACAAAGAAAAAGGACAGTATCGTTTCCAGGACTGTAGCCATACTGTAGCCTTCAGATCTTGATCTTATAGGAAGGCCAAAGAATTTCCTAGAAGGTTTTTTTAGTTTAAAAAATGTAGGAGTGGGAAGAAAAAAATAATTAATAATAGATACCTATCACAAAATATTCTTTATATAGGTACCTAACACATGCACGCTTTTAGTGTTTTTTCGTATCTGTTTTGCGGACCTTAAATAGCCGTTTGTTTATTGACTAGTGGCTTATGTAACGCTTTTCAGTGCTATAATGAAAAACAGTTGCATAATGAACCATTATGTAACTGTTTTTTAATTCAATTAAAGTCTAAAACCATGCATGTGTTATATAAAGTATAGTGTGCAACGCGTGTGTTAAATCTTTATGCATCAGGCGCGATGTTTTCAGCACTCGTATGCGGCTCGCGATGCACACTCGCCAAGGCTCGTGTGCGCTCACCTACTACTCGTGCTAAAAATATCAGCACTCGTATTCGGCTCGCGATCCACACTCGCCAAGGCTCGTGTGTGCTCGCCTACTACTTGTGCTGAAAATATCGCGCCTGACGTATAAAGATGTATTTAGCACATTATTAAACAAAGAATATATTAGGACTTATTATTATTTCAACTAAAAACACAATTCTGAAAATTTCTTATAGTTATAACCACTTTAGTTTGCAAAGATCACATCCCTAAGATGACCACCGTCTTTTTCTATACATTGCTGTAATCTGTTTCTGAAATTGACCATAACGCGTCTGACTAAATCTTCGTTTATCGAATTTATCTCTTCACGAATCCTTTCTTTGAGTTGCAAAAGTGTTTGGGGACGGGTAGAATACACTTTGGATTTTAAGAATCCCCACAGAAAAAAATCCGGGGGACCGTCAGGTCCGGTGATCTTGCGGGCCATGCAAAGTCGCCAAACCTTGAAATTAGGCGATTCGGGGAACATACGCTGTAAAAACAGCAATGGACCGTCTAGCTGTATGCGCTGTGGCACCGTCCTGTTGGAACCATACTTCATCTTGGTCCATTCTTTGAAGTTCCACAGCCACAACTGTTTTCCAACATCTCAACGTGCCGAATTGAATTGATTGTAACGGTGTGGCCCTTTTCTTCAAAGAATGGACCATAAGATGAAGTATGGTTCCAACACGACGGTGCCACAGCGCATACAGCTAGACGGTCCATTGCTGTTTTTACAGCGTATGTTCCCCGAATCGCCTAATTTCAAGGTTTGGCGACTTTGCATGGCCCGCAAGATCACCGGACCTGACGGTCTCCCGGATTTTTTTCTGTGGGGATTCTTAAAATCCAAAGTGTATTCTACCCGTCCCCAAACACTTCTGCAACTCAAAGAAAGGATTCGTGAAGAGATAAATTCGATAAACGAAGATTTAGTCAGACGCGTTATGGTCAATTTCAGAAACAGATTACAGCAATGTATAGAAGAAGGCGGTGGTCATCTTAGGGATGTGATCTTTGCAAACTAAAATGGTTATAAGAAATTTCCAGAATTGTGTTTTTAGTTGTAATAATAATAAGTCCAAATATATTCTTTATTTCTTAACAGTGGCCTATTGAAAACCGTTCAATCCTGTTGCCGGACCCTGTACTATTTTGCAACACTATTGCATCAAAAGTACAATTTTAGATGGCTGTGTACCGTTTGAAAAGTGATTCTTTATGGAAGCTTCTGATGCGTTCGAACGGTATAAAGTAAATTTTAACGCACTCCGTTCTATAAAGTAATACTGTTTTGTTTTACTTTATAACACATTTGCGTAATAAAGTACTTTATAGATTACTTTGCTATAATGCCACTATTAAAACATTGATCCAAATTTGCTTAAAATTGAAGTTTTGAAGCTGTTGTTGCAAAAAATATTGTACCTATGTAACGCGTGTCTAAAGTGACGAACCTGACAGTCGCGATTTTACTATACTAATTTCTTAAGGTTATGTTACATTTATACCAGAACGATTTCTGGTATATAAATCACAAAATATGCTCAAATAGGTTGCCTCCTACTTCATGAAGGCAAACATTCGCGGGACTTAGCATATGGAAGCACGAACGTTCTGTAGCATATTTTCGTCTATTAACGCTGCAGAGTGAAGACGAGTTACGACATTTTCAGGATAATCGGAAAATTAGTCCCCTGAATCAAATCCCAAAAGCGTGGGCGTCAATTTTGAGACACCCTGTATATATAACGTGAGCAAGGGCATATCTAGATTTTTCGTGGCCTAGGGCTTATTGAAGTTCAAACAGAAAACAAATAATAGTCAATAGATAGGTACTTACTATAAATTATCATCATTATTATATCGATTATTAATATTAACTAACTATTTTTTCTATACGATACGTGCTCATATTGTCAACGAAAAAGTAATAAAAATATATACGATAATAATTTAATTTTTGTGGGCCCTTAACTTGAAGGCCCAAGACTTAAGCCCTATTAGTCCCCATTTAGATCCGCCCCTGAATGTGAGCTAAACCGCGGTTTCAAGCTATTTATTAATAACATTTAAAAGATATGAATTTATTACGCCCATCACAAAGTTCAATAATTCGAAATTCGGTTCCGGAGGATTCTGCAGAGTGAACTCCGTATAATTAGAACCGTATAAACGTCACCAGGGGAGGGTTTGTTTCCGTCGCCCGCCTCCCTCGGACACGGTGGCGCTCGTTCGACGCGAGGGACGCGCGGGGAAGCGACGACGGAGGGCCGTGCGCACGGCAATACGTGCGGTTGCCTTGTAACATCATTGTTCTAGTCAAGATAACATTGAGATAGTGTTTCGATACAATAACACATATATGCGAGATACGACCCACCGGCAGTGCGTGACTGGATGCGCATCGGATAACTCCAACATATACCTAGTTAAACAAAATACGTGCAATTAATTTCTGTGACCCACCGGTTATACGTGCTACGGCCCACTGATTTGACGTGACTAGTGTCACGCAACAAAATATTTAAAATAACCTAACTTCGTCAGTTTGTGTTTAGCGATATGCGACCCGCAGGTAGTGCGTGACTCAAATCAATTATAGGTGCTTCTTTGACATAAATAGTGTAAACGTGCGTGACAATTATAGATACGACTTTATTGTAAATAGTGCAGCAGTGCGTGACTTTCATTATTTTTAAACGCTTCTTTGTTATAAATAGTGCAAAAATGTGTCACTTGAAACAATTATAGACACGTCTTTGTTACAAATAGTGCAAACATGCGTGACTTGATTCAATTATAGAATTATAAATTGTACAAAAGTGCGCATAGTTAGTGTTACGGTTTGTGGATAGTGCGTGACTGACGAAACAAATGAGTTTCGTAAAAAACGTACTTATTTAAACGTATATTTTCGAAGTCACCAGTAATACATAGATTTTTCAATAAACTTTGTAGCACGTGTGGTTTAAAATGAAGCGTGTGTTCTGAAATTTTAATCACAGGTAATTTATACAACTAATTTCACTGAAAATGATTAGGGGATTATGTTTGCGTAGTACACAAATATTTCATATTTTAATGATGAACTTATATTGATATGGATATGGATGGTGTGTGATCCCTTAGTGGTTCATAGAAATGCTTTAATTGATAATATTAATAAAAATCACTGTAGTTATTGAACAAATTTTAAAGGTGGTAAAGTGTCGGCTAAGTTCTTGGTTTATCGATGAAACTGTATTAAAAAAGTAGTGGAACACTGAACTCATTAAAAACAAAAAGAACTATACCTATATGTGTTGATTTAATAAACCATTAATTAAATTAATTCCAATAATTAATCGTGCGAAAGAATTTAAAATAATTAAATATACAGAAAAAGACGAAAACAAATTCTACGAATTTTTTTATAATAAAAAATAAGCAATGGAGTTGATCGTTTCCGACGGCAATGGCTGCGTCGCCATTTTTAAATTTTACTGTAACTCTTATTTAATATCACTTTTTGGTTTATTTGATTACTTTTTTGGTTACTAAAAAGTATCACTTTTTATCTAAAAGATGATTTATGATTAAATTTACTCGTAAAACAGACGAACAGTTACGTTTAAACAAATGCATCTTGTAACAAAATGGCCATAACTATACTATACGGAATTCAAACGTGTTCAAAAAGAATTGTATTCTCAACGGAACAAATTATTATTAATGATAAATTATAAATTGCGATTTTATTTACGGTACAGATTTAAAAAACTACAACTCAAATGGCACCGAGGAAATCCAACAAGGATTTGAAGAATTAATAAAATAAACATATTAAAATACTTTACAAAAACACGTTATCAAAATTAAAAGTTACACATTTCTTATCAGTACAATTGTTGATTTATTATTAAGGCAATTAAAAATAAAAACAAATATTGTCTTACAGCTTGCGGGGAAAAAGTGTACTTCATAAATTTGTTTGTACAAATATGTACGTTCACAGAGTTTTCGTGTATTTTTTAACAAAAGAAACTCGGTTTTAATGTATTTTCAACAGTTGTAAATTAATATTGTTTAATGGAATTTTGTGACACATTAAAACAAAAAGCAAACAAACGAACAGCAAACAAAAAAGAATCAGATATATTTATAAAAGTAGAGGTTGCTATAATTAACAGAACAAATCTTTTATGTTTTCCAAGCGTGAACTATAAAAAATCGCGGTTAATTTTAAATTTTAAATCTAAAATAAACAAAAAAATTCGTAATTAACAATAAAAGTGCAATAGCATTAATTTGCGAAATATTTTAGTTTTATAAATAACTCTGACATTTTCAAATGTGCCAATATAATAAATGAAAATACATAGTGTAACTAAGAATTTTATCAAATGTGTTGCAATGGATAAAAGAAAAGTAAGCGTCAACTAATCGAAAAAAAAACAGGACGTAATCCAGATTAAATCTCGCCAGATGTGTGTTGCAATGGATGAAGATGATCATCTCCATCGACACTTAGCGCCCAACTTACACAGCCATCATCGCGAAATGTTGTTGCAAGAAGCCAGATTTCCAGTCGCATCTCGATCCGATTCGCCGCTCGATTTACGCGGCAGCGGCGGTATTGAATTGGATACGACCAACACGACAACAACGACGACGTGCAGATCTTCGCCACTCAGGGTTTCGCCAATCTATCCAAATAGGGCGTCGTCTCCTTATAGTAACGAAACGTCACCAGGACCTCCGCCATACTCCACGACAACAACCAAACCGTCATCGCCCTACAGAACTCCGTCACCTTATAAACCCGAAACGCCATCATCAAAGAAGTCATCGAACAATAATCATCAACTGATAAAACCGCCGTATTCTTATATTGCATTGATAACGATGGCGATACTGCAATCGCCGCAGAAAAAGTTAACTCTAAGCGGAATTTGTGAGTTCATCATGTCACGCTTTCCGTATTACAGAGAGAAGTTTCCGGCGTGGCAAAATTCGATTCGTCACAATTTGTCGTTGAATGATTGTTTTATAAAAATCCCTCGTGAGCCGGGGAATCCTGGCAAAGGCAACTATTGGACACTTGATCCATTGGCCGAAGACATGTTCGACAATGGCAGTTTCTTGAGACGTCGAAAACGATATAAACGTCCATCGCCAAACATGATGTTGAGGGATCATCACGCGTCGGCTATGGTAGCGTCATTCTTGAGTCACCATGACACTTATCAACATGCATTCTTTCCACATCCAGGCCTCAACAATATACCCTATTCGTATTTATCTCCGAATATACCACTCATACCACCAGTCGATCTATCGAGACTTCAAGGTCTCGGACATCAACTCGGACTCATACCACAAGCGACGGGGATTTGCAAACCGGTACCGGTTACTGCTTCAAACGCGTCGGTACATTTGCAGGACACGGAAGAATTGATAGCGCATCGGAAAAAGTCGAAACATGGCTTCTCAATCGATTCGATTATAGGACAGACAACCGGAAGTGCGAACGATTGTTCGACGGCTGACGGAAATACGAAACCGTTGCAGCTCGTTAAAATTAAAATTGATTCGCCAGACGGATCGTCCAATTCTGGACAGAAATTCTCAATACACAATCAGAGTTCGGCTTTTTCGCCGTTGTCAATTTCGGCCGATGAATGGACAAGGTGAGATGTGAATTGATTTCAATAAGGCGTTGTGAAAATATAATGAATTTTGAAGTACTGTTTTTATTGAAATGAATGAATTGTCTATTGCGAAAAAAAATGTTTGTTTTTTATAAAATAGTTCGTGATTGCATCATGCTTGCGTGTTCGAAAACAAAAATGTTTTGATAATTTTTAACATTAATTTTATTTTCAATCAGCACGCTTACGAAACAAAATCTGTAATGTGATGAACTTCTTTTTCTTATCTAAACTCAAGGTCAAAATAACTCGATTTTTCTGGTTGCATTTTTTTAACTGGAAGCATGTTTCGTTTTGTAATACTGCAGGTTTGAGCTCAGATCAAAACGATGTCCAGTAGCATACTAACAGGTAGAATTATTTGGGCCTAGTACCAATTCAATTTTAAAAATGTCTTAAAGTGAAACTTTATTAGCCTCATTTTTTCCGTTCGGTTACGCATGTCGAGCGTCACATCACGTCCAATCGAAGCGATCGACCAGACCAGTACTCATCGAAAAGCAGAGACGTTAATTATGTTCATAACTATATAGTACGTCTACATAACTATAATATCGTACGAATATTCAGTCGAGCAGCACATCAAATACCCATTGACTACCAACAATAGAATTTGGATTCTTGCGTTCATCTCCATACTGGTCAGGGTTCAAATTACATTACCAAAATCACTTATAAACAAAATTATATATTTTCGACGATTTCCGGTTAAAAGCGTTTAAGGCAATGGCAATAAAGTTTCACTTGCACCGTGCTTTCATAAAACAACACCCTTGTAGGCTTGATTTCACAAAAATTTTTCCTGCGCCAATTATCTATTTATCTATCTATTCTAGCGATTTTTATATGAAAACCTAATATATAATCAGGGGCGAATTTAGATTTTTGCCGCCCTTGGGCTAAACCAGTATTTGCCGCCCCCTTCATTAAATTTTTCTCACTCATCCTATCTTACCTCCCTGCAATTCCTCTCCCAAACCTCCTTCATTCCCTATTACAAATTTTGTAAATAAAATGCACTAGTTTATTCTTTTTTGCCGCCCCTACGAACTTTCCGCCTTGGGTTATAGCCTTTTAAGCCCCCTGTAAATACACCCCTGTATAGATAGATAGATATTTTATTTTATACAATCAGCCTTACAGCATAGAAAAAGTCAGAATATACAAACACAATTAAAAAACAATTACAGTAGTACAATTTAAGAACAATCTTCTAAATATTCTTTTGACAAATAATAAACTTTGTCTAACAGTATTTTTTAAAATTTATTTTCGAATAATGCTGGTGGCAATATTTTGATGTTGTAGGGTACTTTGTTATATAATATATTTTTATGAGTTGGTAGGTATAAAGTTTCTTTTCTATTAGGCTTAATTTGGCGTTGATGTTGATCATTTGCCTATCTTCCCCTAGTGGCATATGGGTACGTCTACCTTCTAATTGTTCAAACTCATTATAATATTAAGAAAATTAAGAGTGTGACACATTACAGAATTTTGTTTGGTTTATGATTCTATTATAATTTTGTAAACTGTAAAGTTCGTAAACAATAGATTGTACATACAATATGAAAAATATATTCGTCCTTTAAAAATATTTTAAAATAGATTAAAGTAAAAATAATTGTCCAAATATCGAAATCATTTTCATTACCATATATTAAAAAAATAAAAAAGTCAAAAACACTTTTAATAAACGAAATTATTACGCTATGCATTTTTTATAACATAATACAAAAGAGTGCGCGAAGAGAGTGTTTTGTTTATAGAGCTAATATGTTGCAATATTATTTAATATTTATACGATGTCTTAGTTTATGTAAATCAAATGTTAATAATGTGACATTTTGTGTTTATTTAAATTTAATGCAGCAAAATAGACAATATATTTATTATTACTTTATAGAATAAGTGCATTGTAAAAAGATCACAAAAAATTTCAACCCTTTATTGCAAAACTTTATCGCAAATTTCAATTGAAAAGACAAAAAAAAATTAACTTTACAAAATTAGTTTGACCTTTTTGTGATACTGGAAAAATTTTCGAATTGGCGGACTTATGAAATCGAATTGCAGAATAAATACATACATAATATTATGTTTGAATTAATTATGATTTAATCAAAAAAAATTTTTATTTAAAATTTTAAAGAACTAAATGGCTGCTTCAAAATAAAAAATCCCAATTTTATACATAATGGGGAAAATAATGAAATAAGTATGTATTGTGTGTATTGTGAGGGTTGAATTCTAGGTATAGTTAAGCCCTAATATATTGGCTTAGAAATACTTTTCTACATATAATTTGTTTATTAGTTTGAAACAAACTATAAAATTATTTTTTTTATTTGGGATTGTTAATAATCCTACAAAAAGATTTTATATTAAAAACTAATGTATATAGATTGTAAATAAATAACGTAATATTAATGAGATATTATTGTAATCAATTGTACAATATGTAATTAATAAATTATTATAATTATTTTACAGAATGATTATTAAAAAGCTGAGAATTGATCGATTCAGAAAAAAAATAATTATGCCGTTCGCTGCATACGAGCGAAACTGTGTCGTTTTTTTACGCGACGAATACAAATTCAAATTTTCAATTAAGTACTATTATATTTAATAATAAATTGAAAATCTACCTTTTAGTAGGTCTCACTCTCGAATTAGAACCTGAGAACTGAGGATATGGAGGATAGAGAGAAAGGAGACTGATCTCGGCAGGGCGCGCAATGCGAAGCATGTGTCTTGAAAATCGATGACGGTAAAGGTTCCTAAAAGCTTTACACGCGGCGCTATAGCTATATAATAAGCCCTTAGAGTTTCTCTAGTAAGAGTTAAGACAAAGAGGTATCGATTTTTGATTGGTTCGTTCGATCCGCCATGTTTTTCAGCCAAAATTGAAGTGCACATACTCTGTCTTTGTCGAGCGTCTATAATCTGCTATATCTATCTATCTCACTCTGTGCTATTTTATGATCGTTCTTTAGGTAATATAATTGTCTCAGCTGCTGTCAGTGCATAAAAATGAAACGCGCAATATTTTTTGTAACGTTTCCAAAGTTTTCAAAAGTACGCGCGTATTTTCACTATACTCCCTTCCATTGTTTTGGCTAAATATGGCGTCTTTGTCCCAACTCTTACTAGAGCAACTCTAAAAGTCCTGAGTCTTTTGTATTGTAGAACCCTTAATCCTTATGCATGAAGCCAGTCTCCATAATTCTATGAACGAATCCACGGAAACGTGGTATTGTTTACTGTCAGTTAACCTGATCGATTATTTTTTAATTAATTTAATTTCTACTTTCCAAAAAAAGGCAATATTCAAATCGCCCGGTTATCCACTCTACTTGGGGTCTTATAGCTTCAGCGCCTCTACCGCCGGAATAGGTTAATCTTTATTTTCCTCACTTTTTAGACAACGGCGAATGCATGGAGAATTCGTCTATTCTCTCTCTATTCTCCATAACTGCGGGCCGGTAATAAACGAAGCATGGTAATTCGTCATATAAACAATAGTATTTCAACGATCTCGGCTGTTCGTATAAGCCCTAAGCAGGGCCAGCGACACAGGGGGGTGGATAAATAATTCAAATCTATCTTTAGGGCTTTAACAGTATTACAGCATCTATATTTAACAATTTTAATGAATGAAAAATTTCCAAATTTTAATATCATAAATAACGTCCTGAAGATGAAATTGATTTTATTTCGAAACATTTTTACAAAATAATCCAAAAAAATAATTTATTAATCCGTGTTCGGAGCTATCATTGTGATATTTATGTTAAAAAATTATTAAAAACTTTTTAAATATAAATACCTTAAAATTATTAAGATCTGAAGAAAGAATTGATTTAAATCCGAAATGCAGACCTTTAAGTAACGAGATTTTTTAAAAATCAACTGGAAAAGTATTGAGAAAATAATTTATTTCCAAAATTTATGGTATATTAACAAAATCAGTATCTATTAGAACATTATTTATAAATTATAGTTGTTTTCTTTGGACGTTGCAATATCCTGCAAACATCGTTTTTTGATAAACATTCTGTATAAAATAAATTAACTGTCTATTTAATAATATTTTGCATATGAAGTGTGCAGGGGAAAAAAGATAAAAAGCAGTTGTCAGTTGTCACCTTAAAGTCTATATTTTTATAAATATAAGGTCAGTTGCGTAATTCATGGAGCTATAAATAAAATGTGCCGACTTTCCTACATTTTTAACACGCTTATATTAGCTTCACCTGTATGTTTGCATGCTTGCTTGTAACCGACTTCTTTGAACTTGATTTTGACCAACTTTGAACGGTCAGATTTAGTTTAAACTTTGCACACTTATCAAGGGCCGACGACAATACAATAATTCCATAAGTTTGTCCCATTATCCTGACCAGGATCTCCAGGACTAAAAAAAAAAAAGCAAAAAACTTCAGATTGAACTGAAACTTTGCACACTTATCAAGGACCGATTACAATACAATAATTCCATAAGTTTGTCCCATTATCCTGACCAGGATCTCCAGGACTAAAAAGCAAAAATAAATTATAATTTAAAAAAACTAAAAAACACGCTTTAATGAACTAAAAAGTAAAAAATAATTAATTTTATTGTAAAAAAGCGTGGGGTAGTATGAAAATATGATACAAAGCACCCCACGCTTTTTTACAATAAAATTAATTATTTTTTACTTTTTAGTTCATTAAAGCGTGTTTTTTAGTTTTTTTAAATTATAATTTATTTTATTATTTTAAAATAAAGAAATTTGAAAATATAAATACGGAATTACCTTAATGCATTTTAAAATTCTGAACAAATTATTTCCAATCCGTTTTGCTCTACAATATACAGGAGAGTCAATATTTGCGAATGTAAAATTTTACATTCTAAATCCCTATGCAGCGTCGTAGCTAGATCTTGGCAACCGGGCCCCGAAAAGGGCGTAATCAGCGATGCGAATATGATTATTTTCAAGCAAAGAGCACGAAATCTGAATCTTGCCCTGGGCGCCGATGATCCTAGCTACGACGCTATGTCCCAAAATTAAGCTAGGTATACAATGTACACATTGTGAAAAAAAAATGGATGCGTGTACTTATGTACGCGTGTTAGAAGTTATACTTCTTTTGCGTGATTAAAAACTAATTTTTAATTTGCATGCAAATAATTTATTGAAATAAAATAATAAAAGAACTCGAATGAATTTATTTATATGGTAACTACAGAAATCATTAATGCTGCAACTTCATCCTGTTAATTTTGATCTCACAGTTTGCGCGCGCATCGTAAATATCACTCTAAAAATTCCACTCTCATAATTTTTTCATAACGCGCCAAAAGAAGTACAGCTATCTTTTTTCTCCAATACTCTTTGTACACTATACAGTATAGAGCAATTATTAATACTCTATATTATATAATGTTAAATTTTTACAAATCAGTATGACTGGTCGACGGTCGACGATTCGAACAAAATTTATACATTTATAAGTAAGTTTAGAAATTGTATAAACTTTCTCTTCTAGTCGTAAACTAAGGAATTATACTGTGTATACATTGCAATATGATTAATTAATAGATTAAAAAAGATTTAGTTTAAAAATTAAACTTCTTTTTTTACTAATTTACCTAATAACTCCATCAGAACCTATAAGGCACTTTCAGTTGACCTAGAATCTTGAAATTTGATACGAAGGAATGTCTCATAGCACAAGTAAAGGAAAAAATCCGAAAATCATTAATTTCTAATTCTATGTGGAATTATTATGTGACATACTTAATTTTTATTAAATTGTTATAACGCGGTACGGAACCCTCAGGGCGCGAGTTCTACTCTGTCTTTCTTTTCCTTTTATAATCATCAATAAAACATTTTTAATTAGCAAGATGGAAATAGGTCAATAAGATTGTACAACAAATAGTCCTATTTAAATATTTGCCCAAGCGGTTTCGAATTTGGAAAGCAGTTTATCAATTATTGTTTCCGGAAATAGTAAGTATAACTATTTGTTTTTCTATTAGTGTTATTGCAAAAAAATCTATTAAATTAGTACAAATAGCCGCCATAAAAAGATCTACCATTTTGTAATAAATGTGTAAAATAATTTGTCAAACAGTGTTATTGTTATTTTGATTTAATAAATGATACTTACCTAATACCTACATAGTTTTTACTCAACATAAAATAGCTTCAGAAATAAGAACAAAACAGCAGAAAAATTTTAGATATACCTACATAATATGTAATTTTATAATCAATAAAAAAATCAAAGATTGTATTACTTATGATGAAATTTAACACTTACCATTAGATAAATGGTACGGGTGACTTATTCGCTGAAGTGCATCCACCGCGGATTTTTGATGCGAAACATCTTTTGGCGCGGGTGTAAAATCGTTTGAATGTTACGTCGCGTCTTCCCAATGTTACGTCGCGTCTTCCTGCACTTATACTGTTACACAGTCGTTATGTTACGTGTGTGTGTATATTGAATTACGGTAAATTTAGGTAAACTGGGGTAAATTAGGGTAAATTGGGATAAACTAGAGTAAATTAGGGTAATTAGGGTAAATTAAGGTAAACTAGGGTAATTTAGGATAAATTGGGGTAAATTAGGGTAAACTGGGGTACATTTTTTTGTCAGTAAACTATTTCGTCTGGATTTTTCCGAAGCAAATAAACATTATTATTACCTATTAATAAAAAGTAGGTAACGACATTATGCCATGTTTTGATTTTATATACAGGGGGTTGCACGACGTACCTACTGTACAAATTTAAGGAGCATATTCATAAGGTCATTTCAAGTAAAAAATGTCCTATGAACAAATGTCAAATTCGCCATAATTACCGAACTACACTCAGTCTATTCTCGATCGCGCTGTTTTTGAACACATATTAAGATAGTTCTGTTGCTTTTGTTGTTACTTTTTTTTGCACTAAAACACTGCTAAATATTAAGGTTTGAATCTTAAGCCCTTCTCACACGGAGCTACTCAAATAAAACTAAACTTATTACTAACTAACTAGTTAGTAACAAAACTTTGCACACGATGCTACTCAAATCATTATTTAATCACTTATATAATCCGAGCTGATGATGTCTTTTGATTCAAATGATGAGGAAATCACCTTATATTATTATAATATAATCAAAAAAGGCAACAGCTAATGAAAAAACGCCAATATTAGAATTTGGATTCATCCTTAAGTTGAAAAAAATTTATATTGTAGGGCATTCGTTGCTGCCAAAGAGTTACATGAAAATGAAACAAAATTTTGGTCAGTCTATAGAATGTCTAAAGAAGCATTTTTAAATTTAGTGGAAATACTGTCTCCTTTTATTCACAAGAAGAATACTATTCAATTAATGTTGAATCAGTCATTTTGGTTCAGTTTCGTTATAGTATACCGCATTGATCAGCACGCCGCGTTGCTTGAAACTGATCACTAACTGATTACTAACCGATAGCGCCGTGTCACGTGTGTGAACGTCCATTGAAATACTAGTGCTGTAAGTAACTCGAATTAGTAATTGGTTCCGTTTGAGTAACTCAGTGTGAGAAGGGCCTTAATCTTTGAACGTCTGTAGTTCGGTAAACATGGCGATTTTTGGACATTTGTTCAACGGACATTTTTTGCTTGAAATTACCTCTGCAGGAATACGCTCCTTAAGTTCGTACAGTACCTACGTCATGCAACACTCTGTATAATATATATTACTTCTAGTCGATTACGATCGCCATAGAAGTTTTCACTTCGGTATAGTACGGTCAGCACACACAATTTTTTTATTAGTCTTAAGATAGTGTTAAATAAAGTAAAGAATAACTTTAACTATTTCGATACACGGTGTACTGTAAAAAAACAGGTGACTGAGGTAATAATATTATGTGAATATAATATTTAGGTAAAAGTCACAAGATAACGCCCCGCTATTCTAGAGATTTATTAATATTAAATAACAAATAGTGAATCGGAAACAACTGTTATCTTATTCGTTCGAACGATGCGCTACTAAACAAACAGACTCCATAATTGTAGTTTGAGATGGAAGCAGATAAAAGTGTACACTATGTTTTGTTTAAACAAACAAAACACTATTCTGTGCTTGTATTATTTTGTTTCTATATAGGTACGTGTTAGGAAGGATGTGTGGCTTAAGGCTTTTCGAATTTGTGTGTGCATGAAATAAAAATATATGTAAAAATTCACAGATTTCGCAATCCTTGCAACTATCGAGAATTAACTGTTTATTATACACACAATATTTATCAATGCACTGTTTAGTTTTGTCAGGAATAACCCTATTATTCTTCTGTTATATACGCGTTCACTTTTGCTTGATTACTTAACTTTTAAATGGATTTTTCTACAGTATTTATTAACATTTGCTCAAAAATAACACCGCAGATCGTCGCAAATACCTCTCAATTAACTAGACATGATATAAAACACATTTCGAAAAAATTGCACTTGTTCAATTTTGCATGATTGCTCCTCACTTGATCGCGACACCGTTGTCTTTTGGCCTTGAACGAAAACTCGTAACTCTGCCCCCATATACGAACATAAACATTTCCAATGTTAAAAAAACTTTTTAAAGACAAGCTTTTATTGAAATGTACCTACTAAAAAGGAAAAAAAAAATAGGTTCAAAATTATAAAAGCGTGGGTCAATTTAAGGTAATTGTCAAATTTGATTTTTTGACAATGCTTTCTGCAACCCAGCAATGTGTGTTGAAAAATTCGACGGGATAGCCAGTCCTATACTTCTCACCTAGTAAACAGTCGCTCGTAACTGCAACTTTTCCCAACAAAACAATTGTCTTTTTATAACATTCTTATAAAAACATGGCCATCTCATTTGTTAGTAAAGGCCAACTAAAGTCATATACATCTTGATTAGGCAAATAAAAAATTATTTCCGTGAAACATTTTTTAGAATACATTTTTTCTCGAAATCTACATTTTAGAAAAAAAACTACCTATAAGATTTTATCAATATTTTAACATCTAAAATGCATTTATATTTTTTTCTTACCTATGTTATTACGTGATACTGATATCTCAGGAACCACTTAACCAATTTGGCTCAAAATCTAATCAGATCTATGTTAAGTGCAGAAAAATACAATAAAAGAAACCGCATTCCCCTATTTCGTTTCGCGTTTGAGATTACAAAGAAGAAAAAATCACTCCCCTCCCCTCCCACAAACATGCACGCACGCGCGTGCACACACACAGACATCAGTCAGAAAATGCTCTCAAATGATTCATGAGTGTCAAAACTTGAAGATTTATTAATATCGCGAAAAAAATTTGTCGGACTGAATCCAATACTTCCCTACCATATTAGAAGTGGAAAGGAAAAAATACCAGCACTAGAGAGGTTTGTACAGCCCTGAATTAGAGCGCCCGTATATTATATTTATGTATACGATGAACAAAACACCTGTTTTACGATTTGTTTGTTCAGACAACGGTAAATAAGTTGTTAGTCCTGGTTCAACAGTTTCTAATCTTTGATTTTTTAATACTAATGCTGTAATAATTGTATACCTACCCAAACTTTCTCACAAGAATGTTGTAACACTTGAAAAAAAACCCTAAACATCATGAAAAACGTATAGGTTTCCGGCTCGGTTTTATCCGGGTAGATTTTGGTTTAGGAACGAAATAATCAAGATCAACAAATTTTTCATCACTTTGCTGTATACAGTTGTACCTTTTGTTGTTTAACCAACGTAGGTACATCAATTTACCTCAAAAAATGCTTTAAATTTTCGCTCATTGCTCAACCCGCTTTTGTCTTAGAGTAATAATATATAACAGTACTTACTAATAATATTATAATAAATAAAATAAAATTTCTGTTAACGCGTGCGATGACGCGGGTAACGGCTAGTATTAAAAATTTATATTATATTTGCTTTTCGTTTCCATAGTTACAAATGGCTTCACACATAAACATTAACCTAAGCATGCCTGTCAGATAACTCATTTCTTTTTGACAGATAAATATGTAATTACTTCAGAACAAAAAAACAGCTGATTTTTTTATTTTCAAAATATTTACGAAACTATAATATTTAGAAAAAAATTTTTTTAAAAAACTTTCTTGGAAAAATAAACCGTTATGAAAAGGATACCATTATTACAGAAAAATCTCTTCTGCGCATGCGCCGATTTTCTTCAAAAACAATTATATAGGGTTCTTCATATTTACATGTCAAACATCTAACCAAAATTTGGTTTCGATCCACACAACCGTTTGACCTGTATCGTGCTCACAGACAAACAGACTTACAAACACAAACAGACGAACAGTTTTTTTCCAAAAATATGTTTTTTGAATTCGGGGATTTCAAAACGAAAAAATATTGTAAAATTTTGAAAAGTGAATTTTGACCTAAAATAGTACCATTCCCCACTTGTGGGGCTGGAATGGTAAAATTCTAATTGGTTCAGAAGTTTCTAAAAATACCCAAACAAACATAAAACTTTCCATTTTTATAATATTAGTATAGATACAGAAGTATAAAGACGATCATTTGATTTATGAAATTTCAGAATTTGCAGTGCCTCCATTTTATAAAATTCTTACACCCTCAGACCCTGTAGATATATAAAAAAACTATTATTTTCCCTGTGTGCAACGTAATTCTTAATTGAGTTTAAAATTGTATTCAAGTGTCTCGATCGTATTACACTCGCTGATAAACGATAATGCACTTACTGTTTTTTACTAGTGGGTACTTATTGCGTAGCGTATGATAATATAATATACACACAGTATGAGTCAATTTCAATTTTTAATAGCACTTTAATCGGCAATTAAATTAGAAAAAGGGAACACCTAAAATTTTGCTCAATTTAAACGATTTATGTATAATTTTTTTATCAGCTATAGCCTATAATATCAATAATATTAAAAATATTTCATATTACTCCAGCTGGGATCAAACCTACGAAGTTGTAAACAGTAAACAAAGCGTGACGTCTTATAGTCAACTCTGCCACGCATAGGTATAGCTGCGACACGACTGCAGCCGACGATTCATTGAAGTCAAATTTGCTACACAAGTTAAATGTCAAATAGTCGTGCAGAAAAATTAAAAAATGAGTGCTGAAAATGTTGAAAATACTAGAAACGCCGCTACTTTAAAGGGTGTAGGACAAAAAATGCAGTGTGTATCTAGGGCGCAATACGATTTTGATTCGTGTAACATAACGTCTCTCCTCGCGTCGAAAACATATTGTCTCAGATACACAATCTACATTTCGGTCTAAAATACTTATTAGCGTTTTCAGCTAGTTACATTTTGTTACACTAGGCAGCACTAGTGTAAACTTTCACCGAAAACCGTGTTCGACTGGTCATATCGTGTTCGGCTGGGCGTCAGTGGGATGCTAGTGTGACCTTGAGTGTTACACTTTTAGTACCGTCGCAGGGATGTCGTGCGTAAATAAAGTGCAACATGACAGCGGTAATGACAGAGTAATGGTCTACAGTCTACACGAAGAGCGTGTGAACACTCAACACTGACACGGTGCTAGTGTTACACTCGTGCATAGCTACGCGCCACCAGTGTTAAAAAATGGAATACCAACTGAAAACGCTATAATAAGAGAGTCAATATTCACATAGTTGAATTTACATGAGAATTCCCTGTGTTCCAAAAACGACCGTACACACTGTATATAACCGTTTTATTTTTTCCATCTAACCCTGTTGATGCATTTTGTCACTCGCAAACGATGCATTCGAAGGACCTGTTTCTATTCAACAAAGCAAATTAACTGTAACGTAATCAGTGCCGTATCAGTCTAGTAGGCGCAGTGGGGAGCGCCCTTGACAATCCGAGCGAATAATATGTATATACGTATATATACGACACAATACCGTATCCACCATTACATCTTCTGTTATGCTGTAATATACACGATATATATCTGTGTTACACGTAATAAGTACCGTGTCTATACAGGGTTACTCGCAACTAGCTGACAGTATCCATAGGTATAGCACAGTTTAAACGTATATAATCAGTTTATCCACTCGGCAATATTTCTGTCCCAAGAAATTCAGTGGGCATGCGTCGACCTAGTATAGTTTTGGAGACAGGACCAGCATAATATATTTATGCACAGTGTACCAACTCTATGGCCTATATGCAAATCACGAGCTATTGTGCGGTGTGCCTATGGCACTGAATCAGATTCTGTTCTACAGCCACAGAGCGTTGGCTTCTCATTGGCTGTATAACGCGCATGTCCGTCGCTGGTATAAAGTAAAAAAAAAACAAAACTTGAGGACAGAACATCAAAGGTGCCGACAGTAAGTGAACTCACTGTAATTTAACGAGTACTTGAGTAACAAATAGTTACTTATTCTTGCATCTTTATAGCACTTAATCGGATGCATCAAGATGCACGAAAAGAGCCACCGTCTAAAGCTATACCCAAAGTGTTAAAGATTTACAGTCTGTAAATCTTTAACACTTTGGGTATAGCTTTACACGATGGCTCTTTTGGTGCATCTTGATGCATCCGATTAAGTGCTAGAGATGCAAGAATAAGTAACTATTTGTTACTCAAGTACTCGTTACCCGACGAGATCCCAAGTAACTAATACCAACACGAAAAAATAATCGTTACTTTTTACAAACAGTTACTCGATAGTCGATACCCTTTACCCTCGCCTAAAAACGGTTATGGCTCTCCCAACGCTATTTTTAAAACTAAAGCGTTCGGGTAAACGCCAAATGAAGGACTAAGAATTACACTACAAATCTCTCAGAAAAATCTCGTATTGACGGCATCATTATTAAAAAAATTTAAAAAAGATTTTTTTTGCATATTAGATAAGGCGCAAATCTCTTATTCCACTATAGAAACACTTGAGTAAACAACATATCGAAAAATCCCTGTATAGGGACCTGGGTTTATGTGCGAAGGGTCGCGATGCTAGGGATATGTGTGTGTGAAAGAGAGATACGTAGATCGAAACGTCTCACTTCATCGCGTTTATTGTACGACTTCGGCTGAGTGGCACTAAACTCATATAATATGGGCTGATGGTACAGATTGGTTCAATCACACGCGTTTACTGTGTACCTATATGTGTGTGCTCAATGTTACCAACACACACGTGAAGAAATACACCGAAAAACAATTAGAGAAAAAAATCCCTGTTCTCCAGTGCAACCTGCTAAGTTTCGGTTCAGAATATTATAGAATACTATCTGTTACCCGTGGCTTCGCCCATGTATATTTCGATTTATGATTTATTATCCTTCCCGCGAAAATTTCTCCCCATTCGGGGCAAAGTCGGGCGTTTATAATATTAGTATAGGATTCCGCCTATACGCTAAAATGCAAAAGAATTTCAGAGTTCCGTTTTGTTGCTATACCACAGGAATTATCCCCCACCCCCCCGCGAGAAATTTATCAAAATAAAATATAGCCTATATCACTCAGGGAGTGTAGCTTTCTATTAGTGAAAGAGTTCTTAGAATCGGTTCAATTATAGTTCCAGAGATAAAAATTTATGTTTTATTATCTTCCCCCTCCCCCGCGAGAATCTCTCCCCCTGCGAAGCGAAGTCGGGCTGGTGTTAGTAGGATTCCATCAATATGCTAAAATGCAAAAGAATTTCACGTTTAGTTAGTACTTAAAACATACGCACATACATACATACATACATACATACATACATACATACAAACAAACTACAAAGAATTTTATATATTAATACAGATAGTTGAAATTGGGTAACACATCAGCAGATTTATGGCCGCTTTTTGGTAAGCAAATAAATAAATAATTTCTTTATTAGGCATGTATCGCGGCGTGTGAATAATATAAAAATCAATTACGAATAGGAGCAATGCTAATAAAGTTTCACTTTAATAAATTAAAAATCCAACAGATACTTTTACAGATTAGAACTTGGGAACTGGGGGCTTATAATAGAGGAGCTACGGACACGCCATATAAACAACGGGATCGCTACAAGCTCGGATCATATTCAAGTGCTGACTATTAATACTGACATAAACCTGTCTTATGCACTGCTGGAATCACTGATTGCATTTGCGTTGTATTGTTCACTGGTTTGGCGTAAATGGTGGAAGATACGGTGCATGTGGTGGGAATGCCGAGCAATCTTTATTTCAAGCCTGCAAATAAATAGTTCCTGAAATTTCATTACGATGTCGTCGACATTTCAGAATCTATTTTGTTTCAATATCGATATCATGACTAGAATAATTGTTACTAAATCGTAACAGTAACAGATTGTTACCCTAATGTCGGGTTTCTCGTACATTTAACACGCTGTTTTGTTAGTCGCTGTTAAATTTTTACACATAAAACATGCGAAGTAACCATAGTAGCCATAGAAATAACAGCGAATTAACATAACAACGTGATCAATAATGTACGATAAATCCGACATAAGCCATAGTAGAAACTAGTTGATGTTAACTGTTAGATGATAAATAAACATAAAAAGTTGGGATATCTCCTAAATGATCAATTGGACCTTAATAATTCACCCCTCCTTAATATAAATTATAATAACTGAATAGTATACATTAGAGTTTTCCTCCTTTTGATTTTCCTTTTTCTTACTCTATAGGAATGTTCTGGTAGTTTTAAACTTTATTTCTTACCTGATAAGGACCTATATTATATCACATCAAAAACATTCTTGTAAAGAAAAAAAATGCCAAGTCAGCCATTCTATTACCTTTGACTATGAAGTTAGCAAATTACTCGATAGTTGTCTTAAAACTACACAGGTAAAATACAGAATAATTTATAAATAATATTTTATGACTGTAAACTTGTAGTATCTTTTGAACTTGGCAATCACATGACATCAGGATATATGATACCGTGTGATAAAGTTTTAATAAAAACAATATCTCATCACAGTGCACCTATGCCACGTGATTGCCAAGTTCAAAAAGTACTACAAGTTTACAGTCATAAAATATTATTTCTTTTTTTTTCTCTGACTAAGGACCTATAGAAATCTGCAACACCCCCTTTTAGGGGTTGGAGGGGGAAGATCACACATGTTTGAATTTCCTCGTTATTTGTACGCGAAACCTAGCCTGCACACCAAATTTCAGCTTTCTCTGACTACGGACTTAGCCTATAATAATAGAAATATGCACCACCCGCTTTTAGGGGTTGGAGGGGGAAAAACATATATTTCTTAATTTTCTCGTTACTTGTACACGAAGTCCAGCCTGCATACCAAATTTCAGCTTTCTCTGACTAAAGACCTATAGAAATCTGCAACACCCCCTTTTAGGAGTTGGAGGGGGAAGATCACACATGCTTGAATTTCCTCGTTACTTGTACGCGAAACCTAGCCTGCATACCAAATTTCAGCTTTCTCTGACTACAGACTTAGCCTATAATAATAGAAATATGCACCACCTCCTTTTAGGGGTTGGAGAGGGAAAAACATAGATTTCTTAATTTTTCGTTACTTGTATGCGAAACCCAGCCTGCATACCAAATTTCAGCTTTTTCTGACTAAGGACCTATAGAAATCTGCAACACCCCCTTTGAGGGGTTGGAGGGGGAAGATCACACATGTTTGAATTTCCACGTTACTTGTACGCGAAACCTAGCCTGCATACCAAATTTCAGCTTTCTCTGACTACGGACTTAGCCTATAATAATAGAAATATGCATCACCCCCTTTTAGGGGTTGGAGGGGGAAAAACACAGATATTGGAATTTTCTCGTTGAAATTTCAGCTTTCTAGGACTACTGGAAGTGCCCTAGCTTTTTGATGATCGCTATGTCAGTGAGTGAGTGAGTGACAAAATAGACAAATTTTGAGGGCTGAAATTTTCTGAACTATATTTATTAGAAACTTTTAATTTGGGGAATTAGTTAAGACCGTTAGGTACAATCTCTAGCGAAATTTTTAGCCTTCTGCTTGCATTTGTAACAGAGATATAGAAAGTTGAAACGTGCCTTGAGTTGCTTCGAGAAAAGGTATATATATATACACTGTAGCGGCCGTTTGTTGTTTGCTCGACTTGGCGGGGGGCACTGCCGTGGCCCCGGATATAACAGGGTGCTGAATTGCTTTATGGGTAATAGGGATTTAACCCGTAAAATCAAACTTTTGCGATTTCCTGCTTCCCTAATTATTTTAGGAAAAATATCTTTGAATAAAAGTTTTAGAACATAAAATTCTGCATCTAAATCATGAAACAAAATTAGTTTTGCATGCTTTGTAACGGCAGAAATTTGATATGAAAATGTCAAAATTACCTCCAAAACAGATAGCGATAGCCATGGAACTTAAACAAAATTTATATTAGAAATCGTGTCCATCGTGATTATAATAAAATTAAGCAAAATCGCAGGATAGTGGACAAAATAATTTGATTTATTAAATTATGTACGACGTTTCGTCTATAGATTTAGACTTTTTCAAGTACATACATAAAAATAACAATATTTATGAAAATTAATATTAATTACTAACCATAGAAATTAACATAAGATAGGGTACATAAGACAAAAACATGGTAACATGGTAACAAATTATGTTGACTATAAATTTTAACAATCAATAATAATAATAATAATACAAATGTTAGCATAATTTCATAATATAATTGTACTGACTACTTAAATTTTGAGTGATTATGTACGACGTTTCGTCTATAGATTTAGACTCAAAATTTAAGTAGTCAGTACAATTATATTATGAAATTATGCTAACATTTGTATTATTATTATTATTATTGATTGTTAAAATTTATAGTCAACATAATTTGTTACCATGTTACCATGTTTTTGTCTTATGTACCCTATCTTATGTTAATTGCTATGGTTAGTAATTAATATTAATTTTCATAAATATTGCTATTTTTTTAGTAGGGGAGCCCACGATGCTAAATGGGGATTTACTCGAGCGTCGTGGGGACCTATTGGATTTTGAAGATTAGATGGTAGAAAGAAAAAAAGGTTATATCATGTGTACACTTTCACCGGTGGGAGGAGCGACTACAATCTTTCAAAAATGTAAAAAAAAACAGTTACATGGAAATACTCGAGCGCGTCAGATATTGATAGCACAAAACACCCACCTATAGAAGGTTAACTTGTATAGGCCAAAAGTGTCCACTCAAGAATGTGGACATTACTCCGGCAGAAGTGAGGGGAATGTAGTAAAACTATTTATTCATGTTGGTAGTAGCAAATTACTCGATCTATGTTTTATGTTGGCAATTTGATATAAATGACAGCTTCAGTGGCCTCACATGGTCAAACGTCCGTTAAAATTTAAAGTTTAAACTTAATCGTGTTGTCATAACCTGATATTCTATTTTACCAGACTGATATAATATTATTTTTGAATTTTGTTAATACAAATAGAATGTTAAACGTGCTTTGCTCTAATTATAAATACATCAAGGTAAGTGTGTTCAATAAAATATTAGTGTTAATTTATTATTTAGTATACTATCTTTATTCTTTGTAATAATTAAATGCCTTAATTACTACCACTACGTTTATGATCGGAAAGAGACTTTTTTATTAAAATTTAAAATGATAATAGGTATATACCGATATAATTGTTAAAATTACAATATGATTAATTTTGTTAAGATTACATATGCTTTGATAATGACTTATGTACATTTTTTTCTAGTATTATTTATTAAGATACTGACGCCACCATTCCAAAATTTCGTTTTCCCAATCCGAAGTTTACTGAACGGCATGCGGTAATGAGCAATGGAATATATTTACAAAAAGAGAGACGTTGGAAACGATGTCATATCAAGACATTTATGAAAAAATGCGCATCTGCAGTCATCATTTTCAAACTGAAGATATTGTGCGAGACTTCTCAAGAGTGACATTAAAATGGAATGCAGTTCCTTCTTTGAATCCGCCAGAACACCACCTATCATCCTATGCAGTGGAAAGTGTGACAGATTGATACAGCGGAAACATTGATACGATTAAAACTTCGGAATCTAAATATCTATATCGGATTCGTTAACACTAGGTTTGTTATGGAGCTCCGTAACCGAAACTATCGGGTATTCGAAACCGTAACCGAATCCGATGTAAATGTTTCGGATATGGGCGAAGTTGTTTAAATAGTGAGTACTGAGTTTTAAATAAGTAGATATAACAATTATATACTTAATTTTAAGGCTAATTACTGTGTTGAATTTTATTGTGAATATAATGTGCTATTCTCAAAAAAATATAAAAAAAATATTAATGTCACAAAAAATAGGTGCCGTTTACTCGTGAAAAAGCGTTTTGTGATAAATCGAAATTTGATCGATGTATCACAACCTTCATTTTTTTTTGATCGAAAATATGAAAATTGTTGAATGCGGCGTAATAGAGTTGTGTGAGTCATGTGCAAAGGGAAAAATGTCAAGAATACCGTTTCCAAAGAAATCGTTAAATAAAACAAAGGAACTACTTGATATAATTCACAGTGACGTTTGCGGCCCAATGCAAACGCAAACGCCAAGTGGAAAAAGGTATATAGTCACATTCATTGACGATTTTTCAAGATTTACAATTATTCGGTTGCTGGCACACAAATCAGAAGTTGAGGGCTGCATTAAACAGTTCGTTGAAATGATGAAAAACAAATTCAACAAAAGGCCAAAGGTTATACGATCAGATCGAGGCGGTGAGTACACAGGTAAAAAGTTGTTGGATTATTTGAAATTCGAAGGAATCCAGCAACAATTAACGGTGGCATATTCACCACAGCAAAACGGAATTGCAGAAAGAAAAAATCGTTCAATTATTGAAATGGCAAGGTGTATGTTATTAAATGCGAATTTGCCTCAAACATTTTGGGGCGAAGCGGTGTCAACAGCGGTTTACATTCAGAACAGAACAATCACACGTGCAATAAATGCTATTCCGATTGAACGATGGGATGGAATAAAGGTATCTTTAAATCATTTGAAGGTTTTCGGAACAAAATGTTTTGTACACATTCCAGCCGAAAAACGAAAGAAATTAGACCAAACATCAACAGAAATGATATTCATGGGATATGATGATGCATCAAAGGCATATCGTTGTTTTGATCCGGTCACGAAAAGGTTAACAGTAAGTCGTGATGTCAAATTTGATACTAATTCTCATTTTAGCAACAATCAATTGGACACTGAAACACAATCAGAAAATTTAGTCGGTGTCATTATGAATCCATCAGTTGAAAGGCGAAAGAATGTGGCAGATTTGGAAATTATTCAAGAAAATGGTATTGTTCAGGAGGAGGAGGAGGAATTTCCAACCCCAGATGGTCACCGGACAATATTGAATGACGAAAATCCAGCAGTCGGTTGGCGTCGTATGTCACAAAGGCCAAACAAAGGAATACCGCCAAGACGATTAATTGATGAGATGCATGTGGCCGTACATGAAGTCAATGAACCAAAAAATTATGAAGAGGCGATTTCATGTAAAGAAAAGAACAAATGGATTGCAGCAATGCATGAAGAAATGAAATCACTCAAAGCAAACAACACATGGCAAATAACGGATTTACCAGATGATCGACGTGCAATCGGTAGTAAATGGGTTTTTAAAACAAAAACCAATGTTGATGGAAGTATTCAACGGTATAAAGCTAGACTTGTAGCTCAAGGTTTCTCACAAAAATTTGGAACGGACTACAATGAAATTTTTGCTCCGGTTGTTCGTCAAGCAACATTTCGAACATTGTTATGTGTTGCAGCAAAAGAAAAGTTATTAGTTGAACATTTGGATGCAAAAACGGCATTCTTAAATGGAACTCTCGAGGAAACAATTTATATGAAACAGCCACCGGGATTCAACAATGGTGACTCAAATCAAGTTTGTCTTCTCAATAAAAGTATTTACGGACTCAAACAGGCTGCAAGAGCATGGAATGATGCTATTCATGAAGTGCTGATAAATGCTGGTTTTGCTCAAAGCAAAATGACCAGTGTTTATATTCAAAGTTCATTAAAGATAGCTGGTTTTATGTGCTCATATAATATGTTGATGACATCACAGTGGCTTGTAAAACCAAAGAAAAAATCGCAATTACGGAGTCGATTTTGTCATCAAAATTTGAAAAAGAAATAATTGCCAATTTATTTACAAAGCCACTTTCAATCTTAAAACACGTCAATTTAAGAAATCGATATAATTTAATTTAAATAATTTTGTTCTTAAAACGAGGAGGAGTGTTGAAATACTAATTTAAACATACGTTTTAGAACAAAAGTATAAAACATAAGTTAGCTTTGTAAAAAACAAGTTCGTTGTCATTATTATTATTATTGAATAAAAAAAAACTTTTCAAGTTGACTTTATTTTGTCGTTCACAAATTTCATCAGTTTAACTTAAATATATGTATGTATTATCCAATTGTGAACTTTTTATTATTACAAAATACAAAAACAGGGGTCCTGCAATTAACTTCGCACATGAGTCACTCGATTGCTTTTTACGCCACTGTTACCAAATGAGGTTAATGCTCTTTTGTCAATTTTTTCATTTTTTTGATAACTAAAATAATAATTATGCCACATTATACAGATATTTTATGTATTATTTCAAATTCAAATTACAAAATACTATATTTATATAATAAACTTGTAAGTTATGACTTAGGATACAATTTTTCGTTTTTTAATTGTTATATATTTCATGCAATAAAATAGTAATAGTTAATTTTCATTGTTTATTTTATTAAATCCAACGATCATTGAAAGAAAAAGAAAGAAAATAATAAAAAAGAATAAAATATTACATATATGCAACCCGCTTAGCTAACCTATTCCTTGCTCTTTTCGGAGTACCCCTCTTGCCTATGGTTGAATTTAGGAGGTTCAAAAGTTTGTACGGGAGTGGACATTCTATATGTAGGTGTTTTGTGATTGATAGTGTATATGCCCCACGTGTCTCTGATGACGGAGGTATATTAATCTGCCGGTTTGGATGGTGGGGGCGGCCGTACGGAAGGGTTAAAAATGGGGAGGAAAAAAATTTACTCGAGCGCGTCAGATATTCAGAGGGGATGTTAAGTGATCTCGAACGAAGCTCCCATTCAAAAAACTGACGATTCGGATGTGACGCAAGCTCGTGGCGTCTTTTCGAAAATGCAAAAAAAAGCGCTATTTTGAAATACTCGAGCGCGTCAGATTTTCATACAGACGGTTCAGCTTGATGTCATGGTCGTGCTGATCCATAATCTGACGATTATTTAGAGGGATTTTCTTAATCTGACCGTTTGAAAAAAAATTTTTTTCATGATTTTTTTTTCTTAAATCATTGAATGTAACAAATAAAATATTTGATACTAGCAAATTCCTTCCTCCAATTTTGCGATGATTCTTTTTTTCTGTTCATTGTTTTATAATTTCGAGGCATTTAAACGACAATTATTTCTTTTAAATTTTGACATTTACATTTACCTATCAAACTAAATATGTTGCTAAGCTACTGACTTTTTGTGAGTGGGGAATACATGCTTCACTGCAGCTGCACGCGTTAAACTTTATTGACGACTTTTGTTACTTCGGCTTGTGGAAATCGGCAGATTATATTTTTTCCGTTATCCTTGAATTATTTCCTTTAAAATAAAAAAAAATTCGACCGCGCTCGAGAATGTCGAGGCGACGTTTTTTTTGCAAGTTTGTGACCCTCCCACTCCCTTACGTCACGCTCAAATCGTCAGATTATTGAAATGCACACTTTTCAGCATGTAATTTAACCCACCATACCTTAATCTGACGCGCTCGAGTATTTCCAGCTATCGATTTTTTTTTACTATTCTGATCGGCTGCCCTACACGCGCGGCCCTATATAGAGGGCTTGGATATGGTAGAGGTGCTCAACAGGGTGCAAGATATCCCCCCATATGTTAATCTGCCGCGCTTGAGTAAATCCCAAAATCCCTCTTGGGCTCCTCTACTATTATGTATGTACTTGAAAAAGTCTAAATCTATAGACGAAACGTCGTACATAATTTAATAAATCAAATTATTTTGTCCACTATCCTGCGATTTTGCTTAATTTTATCTTAATAGGAATCTGCCTGGCACCAATTTCAAAAGATGGCGCTACCATATGTCATTTTTCCCAATTTTTTACTCAAAGAATCAGCTTTTATATAAACAATACAGTCAATTTGTGAGATCTGTAAGATTCTATAGATGATATTCTTTGTTTTAAACATATTTGGGGTCATGTATTGAAATTAATAAAAGTAGGAATTCAGATTGAACTTGAAATATTTTTTTCAATGAAAAAGGATTTTTAGACATTTAAAACATACTTTGAAGGACAAAAAATGGATATGCTAAATTTCAATACGAAACTGTTAATAATAACAGCAAATCGTTTAGTAAAAAGTCACTAATGACAGATAATGCAACCGCGGTGTTATCAATAACTAAAAAAAGTGTAGCTATTGTCTAAGAAATGACGCTACGTACGTTTTGTTTACATCTTGATTTATGGTATAAATGTCAGTTTTCGATTTCTTGTTCAGTTCGTGTTTTTCAAAGATTTTGAGATTGATTTTGTTTTCTAAATAGATTTTTTCTTCAAGGCAACGGGTTGCTATGAATATGAATAATCAATTTTCAATTAACATGAAACATAAAAAGTATCGAATTCAAAGATGTTCTAAATATGACAACTTAAATTATCAAATTTTCCTCTTGAGAAATTTATTTGATTGTGTAAAGTTGGTACCACGTACACAATTTTCAAATTGAGATTAGATTTTTTATATTTTCCAGGTTTTTCTGAAAAAAAATAGTTCAGTAACCAGGGAAATGGGAAGAAATAATCGAAATCCAAAACGACGTAAATTTTTAAAAATATTAGTATCATTTTATAGACTGTTATGCATGAATTTTCTTCGATTTGTTATTTATTTTATTCATTTTACAAGTAAGAATAGTGAAATGAACTAATTAACTAATGAAACTTTTCATATCGCTTATTACAAAAATGACACCACAGAAATTTTATGTAAAATAAAAAAGCACAAAGTAAATTTATATAGGTAATAAAAAGTGACATTACATTCACATTATTATAAAAAATTATAAATTCACTTGGCACTTTTAAATCTTTATTACACTTCAATTATTCTTCTTTTGGGCTTTTCAGACGTATTGCCTAATTCCAAGATCTGTCATAGAGTTATTTTTTTCTAATAGGAGAAATTTCATAAATGCTTTCTTCTTGACTCAGATTTTATTTCTTTTTGATTGATTCAAGCGTTTTAATAGATTTTATTTATACATTTTTTCGCACATGTTCTATAAGATTTCATAAATGTCCTTATTTATTAATTTTCTGCTCTGAAATTATAATTTTTCAACTTTCAACTCAACATTATTAACTATTTATGACACGACTTGTGTCCACTTGTGTCAACATTTCTCAAATATTTAAATTTTTTATTCACATTGTTTCCATAGCAATTTCAGAAATATTATATCATTACTAACTTTGCTGTCATCATAGATCAATTATAAAAATTATTGTTATATTAGTGTCCTCTATACGCTAGTAGACGAAATACTCACAATATTTTGAAAAATATTACAATTACAGCGACGACAGCGCCTCTAACGGTTTATTATCGGCAACTTTTTGTGCAGTGCCCTTTTAAACAAAATGATTAGAAACTAATCTGACAGCTAAAACGTCACCATTTTGTTCAATTTCCATGGCTATCGCTATCTGTTTTTGAGGTAATTTTGACATTTTCATATCAAATTTCTGCCGTTACAAAGCATGCAAAATTAATTTTGTTTAATAATTTAGATGCAGAATTTTATGTTCTAAAACTTTTATTCGAAGATATTTTTCCTAAAATAATTAGGGAAGCAGGAAATCGCAAAAGTTTGATTTTACGGGTTAAATCCCTATTACCCGCAAAGCAATTCAGCACCCTGTATATTTGTACTTTGTGTATTTTATTGTAGTTTAAGATATTTTCTGAAGAAGTCACTGTGTTGACGAAACAATTGTCAAAAAATCAAAGATATAGTGTAAATTTCAAAAACTTAGTGTTTTATTGTTATTCAAAATGTATACCTTTCTATGACAACGAAGACAATTATTTATGTTATCGAATACATGTGTTTGTATTCACGCGTCATCTGTCTGTACTGCAGTGATACAGACATACCCATTTTTTTACATTCATGATTAGATTAGATTGTAGATTATAGACCAAGGGTGCCCAACTTAAAAATTAAGTGGGCCATATTTTTAAAAATAGTCTGTTTGCGGGCCAAATAGACCAAATCTATGTCTGTGATGAATACCTAACCATGTCGTGTCGCTGAGGCGGGTAAATTCAAATGTTAGGCACCCTTATTACAGACACTCAACAGCTGAGGTCATCAGCGTCTATTTACATTCCTGAGACCTCAAGGAGGGCATATATTGTAAAATTTTAAAAAGTGATTTTTGACATAAAATAGGACCAATCCCACTTGTGGAGTTGGAATGGCAAAAAAGCGTCACACTTAATTTTCGCTTCAATTGCGGCTTGAGGAACTCGAGATACCGCGAGTAGCGTTTCTTGAGCGATCCGATATATTTTGTAACATGTGAATCTGCAGGTAGATACTAGATATGTATTCGTATGCGCGTACCGTCCGTTCGAACCCCTGCAGCGATATAGCACTTAATGCGCACAACACCCTCCCCCCTCTCCACACACACATAAACGCCCCTCTACTTCTTCTGTTCTATACTTTGGCAATATGAGAAGCGGCTTATGTCGGATTTTTGTAAGTTTAACGATGATTTAACGTAGTTGCGTGAGATTCAACTGTGATTCAATGAGGAGGGACACTACCAAACTTGACCGCTAGGGGCCCTAGCTATACAGTGTGTCCACAAACTCATTCTCAACGTGGGGATTTCCGTTATTATGAGAGATAGAGATTGGGTTAAATGAGATGAAGTAATCCTTAGGTAAAGTTGTATCAAATCACATAAATAAAGTTTAGATTTTTTGCGTAATTTAGGTGCTATAATAAAAAAATGAATTTTCGAATTTTTTATTTTTGCCGATGGCTGATTTATTTTAACAGACAGTCAAATTTAGTTTGTACTTTCTTAAGGCAGTTTTTTAATACCAATTTCGTGATGTACCTATTCATATTTAAAAAAATAAAAAAAAAATTGAAAATTCACTTTTTTTATTAGGTATAGCGCTTAAACTACGCAAACGGCAAAATATCTAAACTTAATTTATGTGATTTGATACAACTTTACCTAAGGAATACTTCATCTCATTTAACCAAATCTCTATCTCTCAATAACGGAGATCCCCATGTTGTGAATGAGTTTGTGGACACTCTGTATAACTACTGTGGTCTGTGGGCAGATCATATTATGTACAGAATAAGTTTATTTAAAATAATAAACCGCTGTGTTTACCAATATTTAATTCATAGATGTTTTGTATTTCCAAAGGATCCGAAACTGAAACGGTAAAAATGTATTAAAGAAATTTTTAAAAAGCGCCATAAGCCATTTTTAATTGTTACCACAAAATATACAATAGTACCTATCGCATCGTGTGAATTCGCAACTGTTTCTTAAGGGCGTTCTCCCCGTAATTTAGATATAGGAAAATACATGTTAATTTTAAATTAAAATCACAGTCAAATAAATGAAAAATATCTATGGGGTGGTTTTATATAAAATGAAAAGTGCGACAAAAAAAAGATACAGAGATGCACATTTCGAAAAAAAATTGAGCAAAACTTACTTTTTATCTCATTTCTCTACGTACGTTGCGTCGTTCCCTTCCTGATTTAAGCCGGGTCGGGTAGTTAGTTAAGAATATGAAAAGATAATTGTTTTGTTGACAATATTTTTCTAGTTTGTGACAGATGCGAATTTACTCGCACTAAGGTTATGAAGTTATACTTCTATAGCGACATAAAAAACCGACTCAAAAATTAATGAAACGCTGACAGGGATAAAACGGCTCTAACGATTTAGATGAAAATTACTAGAAAGGAATTGGGGGGGGCGGGGCAAAAATCTATCTAGCTAGGTCTCATCCCAAGAGAAAATCATTTTCTTATAGATTTTATAATTTTAAAAATCAATTTTTTGACGTTTCAAAATAGTGTAATACGTTGTAAGCAGGTACATTGTTTCCATGGCTTAAGGTAAATTTGATAAAATTATCATAATATGTCAAAAATAAAAATAGGTAAATAGTTAAAATTTTAAATGCCAAAAACTTCAACGAAAACTTCAATGAAAATTGTATGAAGTATAACTTAGACCGTGCGCTTATGTGGGTGAGGCACACAGTCCATTTTTTTGTATAGTCAGATTCTAAAGCATACATGTAGGCCCACATAAAATGGTGTCTCCTGTAGTGAAACACTCGCAAACGCTTCGAGCGAGGCTTTATCGAAACTAAGTGTTTTCCAAACAGGTATTAACTAAAAACCGGAATGATGCGTTTGCATACTGAGTAACCGCGGGCAATTCAAATAACAAATCTTTGCCAGTTCAGTTTTAATTACTGTTATACCGACACGTGACGTTTCACACAACTCTAGAAGTTACACACCAACCTGTTATTTATTTCAGTGACGCACCCCAATAATATTCCTTGGGGGCAAAAATGGAACAGTAGGTTTTACTTTAATTTAATTCAATTTAATATCAATCAAAAGATTATATAAAGAGTCGAATTCCAGGGCCGCGTCGATCTTCGGCAGCACCTGTGTGCGAAACCTATGCAGCGCTTCTTTTTTCTGTTATTTTCGTAAATAGAAAAAATACGGTTCCCTTCCCCTTGTTAGACTATAGGTATAAATAGTATTGGCGCATTCGTATCGAAATATTTTTGGATGAAATTTTTTTGCTGGAATAGTAAGTAAGTAGATACTTATTATGAAAGCCAATATGTTATCAGACGGGAACCTGGGGAGCTATTGTGTAACTTTCGTGAATTTACTCATTTTCACATTTTCATGTCACGCGTATGATCTCACTGGATTGTGTAACTTATGGATTCACTCGTGAAATCACTAGGCCACAAAGTAGGGATTTTATTTTTTGTTGGATATTTTTACTTTAAAAACACAAATTAATGCGGATATGAGGTTATATTATGCGATATTTGACAGATAAATAACAATGAACGTAAGGAGAATCAAATATTGATGAAGTATATAAATAAAGTGAACTTTATAATTTAATTTATTGATCTTATATTATATATTCAATATCTGGGTGCCGAGCTTTGCTCGGATGAGTTCAAAAAAATAGTACTTGTATGCTGTGAGATATTATTTTCTCAGAATATTATTCCGAAACGAATTTATTTCTGAAACATAATTTAAATAATTGTTTCTGTTAAATATTTTAAATACCTATGTGTATTTTTAAGCGTAAAAACTAAGTATCAACTTGAATCAAGCATTTTTTCCTGTAAATGTTACTTAGGTCGCCATTTTCAAATCTACCGCCGTTATTGTTTTGTTGACTGAAGAACTCGCAAAAACCGATTTTCATAGATTGAATATCTTGTAAAAATGTTCGAATCAGATGAAATTCTGCTTGCCCGTTGCCGTTTCAATAATCCATTTTTAAACATTGATACCAAATATCAACCTTATCGAAGTACTTTTTCTCTGTGATGTCATCTTAGCAACTTCCAGTAAATTTCAAATATTTTTTTTGCATAGAAGGTACCTACTGAAAAACTCACAAAAATCGATTTTCGAAGAAATAGAATTCATATTATATCTTTTAATAACAAACGTCAGACTATAAACCTGCAGCGCAAAACTTTTTTGCATGCATCTTCACCATAGTTTTTAAAAATCGATGTGTTTTGATATACTGTATGCCTGCGTCGCTAGAAGTGCGGCCCTTCGGGCCGCCGTGCAAATTTTTAAACAAAACTTTTTTGTATGTATCTTAACAATAGTTTTCAAAAATCGATGTGTTTTTACACAGACTTGCGGTGCCAGAAGTGCGGCCCTTCGGGCCGCCATGCAAATTTTTAAACAAAACTTTTTTGTATGTATCTTAACAATAGTTTTCAAAAATCGATGTGTTTTTACACAGACTCGCGGTGCCAGAAGTGCAGCCCTTCGGGCCGCCTGTTTGTCATTATTTACATATTGTGCAAGACACTTCTTATATTAGTGTTCATTTACAGTTTTAACCCTTGTGATATATTATACAAAATCTATGTAGAAATAGACTTCGAATCGATCTGACAATTGACCGAGTTATAAATAAAAAAACCCTTTTTTTTAATTGCTCCCCTCTGGGACCAAGATTCCTACCTAGATCGATTTCTCGCCCCGAAAAATCCCCATTCTCTAAATTTCATCAAAATCGTTATTCGTTTTTGAGAAAAAAAAGTCTAGGTAAGATTATACGTCATACCATTGTTTAACATATTGCTAGAAGATTTTGAACCTTATGAGCGTAAATGAGGCCACTTTTAATAGAGGCAGCTAGACGTCGCACTATTGGCCATCTGTTGACTAGCATCCTAAGTTTTATTATTTAATCTTTGAGTACAGAATAATTGTAGAGTTTTCAGAAGTGAGTTGTGTTGACAATCGTTAGGCCATCTGGTGACTAGCATCTTAATTTTATTTAAGACAATCTTGCGTCATTGGTTCATATTGCATAATATTTCGCGGTGACTATTAATAGACAACCCCTAACGTTCTTTCGAAACGCCTCTTTTTTGAGATGTTTATATTCACGAGGAATATTATTATAAGTATATAGAGGCAGAACCATAAGTAAAAGATTTTTTATAAAAATTTGTTTCATGCAAGTTTATTGACAATGTTGTATCCTGTGACATCGTATTTTTATTATTATTATGATAATCTGATAAATATTTTAAATTGCAATTTAGATAATCTGGCTGCCCGGTTGTGATCAAGTTGTCTACGAAGTATGCGATATGTAAATTTATGTTGTATACAATATATCTGAAGCATATATTTTAAAATTTTTGGATAAGCTGCGATGTTGACTGGTTTATACATGGTCCGTACACAATATCACAATAATTAAAAGATGATAAAATGAGCGATTCCACTAAGTATTTGTCTATGTATAATCCTAAATTTTTGCAGTAGTCTACAGAATTAGTTTGATGACCAGACAGCGTTACGGCACTTTAGCCAACTGATTCCGGCTTTCTATAGACATTATATTGAATTTAATTGGATTTAACATTAGGGCAAGACTTTTGGACCATTCTGATATTTTATTTAATTTTAAACTTAATAATGTTAATCATTATTATGTCAAACTAAAAATATTCATACATAAGAAAATTAGATAATCAAATTCATTAAAGGGGCCTACACACGATCAGTTTAACTGCGCAGTTTAACCCTTGTGGCGTCATGTCTGAGCGATAAACTGAGATAACTGCATAGTTCCGACAAATTTTAACGCAGGCTTTTGGCCTGCGCATTTGACTCTACTTTGCACCGATAAACTGCGAAGTCAGCTCAGTTAATTGAACAGTTGGCACAGTCATGTGTAGTCTTTGGGTAAGTTCGGTTTTGCGCTCAGATCAATCTGAGCGCAAAACCGAACTTCCCTTTCTAGTCGTGTCTAGCCACGCACGTCAGCTCTTCAAACTGAGAACAATTGAGGAGCAAACTGAAATAGCCCACACACCGTACAGTTCACACAACTGTGCAGTTTGACTGCACAGATAAACTGCGAAGTTAAACTGATCGTGTGTAGGCCCCTAACAATTGGAAAAATTGTGAAAGATTTATTTTAAATTCTTTTATTTAACAACAAATTTTACAATCTTAATGAATTTGATTATCTAATTCTCTTAAACTGCTTGCTTTTGTTAACTAATTAGTATAAGTTGCTATGATAGACTAAGAGCGGATAACACTTTTTTTATGTGTTTTTAGAAGACTTGGAACTTTTTTTAAAAGATAACTTTTAAATATCTCTACAAGGGGTAAATAGTCTGTCATTCCAAACGCGGGGCAAAACTTTTTCTAGACTTTACTAATGATAAACACACATAAGTCTTTTTTCGCAAGAGTGAACAAAAAAATATGGGGTGGTTTTTCCCCGCGTTTGGAATGACAGACTATATACCCCTTGTAGAGATATATAAAATTCATCTTTTAAAAAAGTTCCAAATCTTATAAAAACACATGAAAAAAGTGTTATCAGCTCTTAGCCTATGAATATATCAAAATATATTTTACGAGTGTTTGAACAATTTTTATTCAGAGACAAAGAAATATAAAATCAGATAGCGTTAACAGATAAATTATGTAACTAAACTAAGTTCACTTTATATAAGTTTTATACAGTCTCAACAAATTTCAAAACATTAAAATAATGTCAGCTGCGGCAGTGATGTAAATATCTTATATCATTATTTAGGATCAGTTAGAGGTAGCATTGACAATATCTGAGCTGTTAGTTCAACAATAATATAGGTGGAAGCACAAGTCAACATTGAGTTTGTGAGCCAGGGGAATGAAACGTAAGCGGGCAGCTATAGTATATTTTTCAGTACATGGAATCACTATCTTCCCATATAATATGTTAATCAATGGTCATACTATATTTAACGTACATAATATACGTATTTTATATAGGTAATATAAAAATAACATACAGGTACCTATTTATTTAAATATTAGTTAAAACTACTTACATAATTATGTTTAGTTTTTATTTCTGTTATTTTTTACCATACAATTAGTTCACGGATTATTTTAATAAGTTAAAAATTCTGTCAGAGTATTTTGACATATTATAAATAATGAAAGTAGTTTGTTTTCTCCAAAGCCTACTCACGATATTACAATGTTTTGACAGGTCAAAAAACCGTTTTTAAAAATGATAAAATCGATAGGAAAACGAATTTTTCCAGGGATGAGACCTAGCTAAATCGATTTTTTGCCCCCCGAAACCCCTTTTCGGTAAATTTGATCAAAATCGTTAGAGCCGTTTTCGAGAAAATATTTATATAGATACATATATACATAGATACATATATACAAGATTTACTCGTTTAATAATATAGGGGGATAACGTGTTTTTGCGTATAATTATGTTCAAAAAATTAAAGAGAAATTTATTTTCAAATTTATGTATTATAAATAAATATATATATTCATAATGTGTCTTTGGCTATAATTATGTTTAAAAAATTAAGGTATTTCGATTTTGTCGTGTGTCCTTTTTCAATTCACTCTCTGTCTCACTCTCATTTCACGTTTCACTAACAAATTCGATAGCGAATAATGTCACGTGAAATTATTTACATTTCACTAGTGTGGAAAATACACAATCGCGTGAGGAAATTCACATCAGTGATATCACTAGAAACGAGATACACAATAGGTACCCTGGCCTCAAGGTTAGTAGAGTACTTTAATAACCTTGCCCTGGTCTGATATTTTTTAAATCAATTTTTTTTAACAAAGAGAAATAAAAACTTTTTTCATTTTGAGCATTTTTTTATATTATTTGACTGATTTCCAACAAAAAAGGAAATTGACGATTTTTCATCTATACAGGGTGAGTTCGACCACCCGTATCAGTTGTTTTTTTCGAAAACGGTTAGTCGTAGAGAGTTGTGTCAAAAATTTGTATTATAAAAGCCTTAATAAAGAATCGAATGGTGATAATTTTTTTTTCCGGGAAGGTCGGCTTCCCTATTAGTTTGCTCCAGAATGTCCAGAACTCCGGAATTATAAATGTAACGATAGGTCGAAAGTGGTATTGTTGAAAAGATCTTTAAAAAATTAGCAAGTTTTGTACGGATTTTTTTTTATTACCACCACCCCTGTTCAGTAATATTTGTTTGAAATTACTAAATTAAAATGTCATAATAACGAACTTTTTAAAAGTCCGCATTTAAAATCTAGTTACCTATCTATCGATCATTAAACACTGAAAAAGTACACTTACGGTATAACCAGAAGAGCTCAGTAGTATGTATTAAAGAGTAAATGGAAGACAGTTTGAACATTTGTGACAATGTCTAAGGTTGCTAGATTTTTAATGCCGACTTCGATCGTTATTATGAAATTTTGATTTAATAATTTCAAACGATTGTTACTTAACAGGGGTGGCAGTAATTAAATAATTTTTCCTACAAAACTTGCCTATTTTTTAAAGAGCTTTTCAACAGCACCACTTTCAACCTATCGTGCTTTCTAAAATTCCGGAGTTTTGAACATATAATAATTGTTAGGTATAAGGAGAAAATAAAACACGTCTTTCCACATTCAAAAGCCAACTCACAATAATCTTTATTAATCATTTTTCAATACGACAATGTTCACATTGATATAACACTTTTTCCTGACATTGCAATATTATATCATACGCAGTTGGCCAGCGTAAGATGGACCAGTATAATATTTCCAGCATCACTCTACTAAGTCCTTGGAATGTTAACCTTGACAATATTTCAAAATGAACACATCGTGACGTTTCTTGTGCAAACCATCCACCGACACGGCACGTTCTAGGGCGAAACTGACTTCCGCTCCCCCACCATCTACGCAGCCGACGGTCATTTTCCTACCGTTCATTATATAAAGAATCACCATACCAAATTTGGCTCGGCACGAAATAATTTTAAAATCCAATTTCTTTAGCGACCTTGACATTCGGCCTCCCTGACCCTCTGGCGACCTCGCCAGTGCAAAAAGGCGACGTATCCTTGTCATGGCTGCTAGCTGCTGTCCTGCCAAACAAAATTAATTGCGAGTACTAACTGTATATAAATCTACCAACTACCATTTACATTTGTCTTTCGTTAATTGTAAATTGTATAGTTGGTAATTTTTCACTAAATTATCGTGACTTCTGTTACCACAATAAGTACTTTCATTTTGAACAGGTGAACTTTGTTACCACCTCATTGTGACCTTTGTTACCACAATTATACTTTCTTTTACACAGGTGAACTTTGTTACCACCTCATTGTGACCTTTGTTACCACAATTATACTTTCTTTTACACAGGTGAACTTTGTTACCACCTCATTGTGACCTTTGTTACCACAATTATACTTTCTTTTACACAGGTGAACTTTGTTACCACCTCATTGTGACCTTTGTTACCACAATTATACTTTCTTTTACACAGGTGAACTTTGTTACCACCTCATTGTGACCTTTGTTACCACAATTATACTTTCTTTTACACAGGTGAACTTTGTTACCACCTCATTGTGACCTTTGTTACCACAATTATACTTTCTTTTACACAGGTGAACTTTGTTACCACCTCAGATTAAAACATTTTCTATTGTATAGTAAGCTCAGTGACAACTACGGTTTGTCTTACTATACCCAAATGCCATATTGTAGACAAGCTCAGTGACGATTTCAGTTTGTCTTGCAACTAGGGCATGCAAATATTCGGATGTTTCAGGTATTCGAATATTCGCTCAAATTTTAGCCAATATTCGAATATATTCGAATATATTCGAATAATTGGTAAAAATAATAAAAACACTGGAACTTCAATAAATGACTTTTAATTATTTAAAATCAACACGCCTACTGCACGTCTATAAATCCAATCAATATTTTAACAACAAAAGCAGCTTACTTCTAATTAAAAAGAGATCAAATAATCATTTTTACTTTACTTAGTTACGTAAAAATTCAGATCAAATCAACTAAATATTAGAGCGCACATAGCTTCCGAGAACCATAGATCAAATGAACATATATTTAAGTAATCAAAAAAATTCAAAATTCTTTCTTTCTGTTTTTCCTATTCAAACAAAAATATTAAATGAGCATCTAAGACGCATTTTTATTAATTAGTACCACAAAAGTATGGAATATTGCTCCCCTATAAAAAAAAATACTTCACAAATAAATAATACGTCTATTAGCACGTGCGAAGAGCAAATCAAGCAATTAAGTACACGTACGTAACGTAACGTAAGTAAATAGTTATATCAAATAAACATGCAATAATTAAAAAAAAAAACTTTCCTCACCCCGTTTCGATTCCCCTCCCACGCCCTAGCGCGAACTTAGAGCTAGTGTAGCGTTTGTAAGATGTTTTAGCGCCGCCGTAAACCGTTTTTAAACAATTTTAATTCTTAACAAATAATTCGAATATATTCGAATAATAGGAATTACTATTCGAATAATAAATGCAGCCGAATATTCGCTTTATTCGAATATTCGAATATTCGAATTGCATGCCCTACTTGCAACTCAAGCTCAGGGACCTTCATCGTTTATCTTACTACATTCCCTTACTAGGATTCTCGAACCCTATAAGGTTTCAAAACTTCTCTTTAAGTTTTCATTTATTTTTACTTTCAAAACCAACATCACCAGCGTTCAACGTACATTTATTTTTATCCAATTTTTTTTTCTGTTCAGCATCTATCAACTTTTAGCCTGGTATCTCATCGCAACAAGATCCATTCTCTTAAATTCGATATCACTGAACTTCTCCATATACATGTGTTGAACAACTAGCACCCTTAGTTTTGGCTTTATAGCCTAACAACAATACAATTGCCGATTTCCCTGTAACTCCGTTACAGTTAGCATTTAAATCAGTCTGTATGTTTCAATATACTTATCCCATTTTGGTTTCGTCATTCTCCTTGAGTAAACAACCCAAGGCCATCAAAATGGTACGATGGTATACCTTTCGATTTGACATTTTGTCCGTACGGTTTCTATGTACAGATTCTTACAAAATACCAAAATTCAATTCATTGGAATTCTGTATAGTACACAGGACCACTGCTCATGAATAGTACACTGGACTATTCCTCTTGGGCCACCGTTGCAATACCACATGGGCTTCTCCAACGTCACGGCACACTGGTCGACATAGCCAATCAAACTGATCTCCATCTTATAAGCTCACTGAACATGTGGCAGCAAACTTAACTTGTCAATACATCTGACCTGTACCAGACTGCTAAGAGCCACCCTGTACAGAAAAACACAAGAACATTAGCCAGTCCAGATATCAGTTTCAAAATTCATAATTCAGTCAGTCATTTAATCTTTCTCATTAGGTACTGCATTCCTAATCATAATACAATCATACTCATAAAGCGATCTCTTTCAATTATTTTATCAGGTTCAACAATATTGTCATTTAACTTTCACGCCATCCATAATATTATAAAACGTACAAAAATATACTAATAACTTTTTAATGAACCCTTTTGACATCTGTTGTCCGTGACGTAATTGAAACGTCTAAAGCTATTTGAAAAATAAACTTTCGGTTAATCATTTCCAATGATTCTTGCAAAATTATTGATTCGCAAAGACTAATCATTCAATCGCAATACGAACTATCACACTAATATCATGAGTCTAAATTCAAAACTTGATAGAGCTTCCGTTTTATTATTCCAGCAAAACAATGCACCAGCTTGAAACAATTAAATTTACTTTTCAACATCAGTTCCATAAACAAATTCAGCTTTGATTTTATGAAAATAAATACAATTCAAATCTCAGTATTAACAAGTCCTTGAAAATCACACACTTTAAACTTGACCTGAACCCCCTACGTCTGACAAATTATAAATATGTCAACAAATCCGATATCACACAAGTCAGGGCTGTGTTACCACAATTCAAATAGAACTAACTTTATACAACATCAAACTGATTAAAGTTGTAACTGTTACAAATTACAATTCCATACATTTTATATTGTTGCATCGGAATTATCAGAATCCTGTACGTTTGTCAAGACGTGAGATTATCAGTCAGATTCTAGCAGTCATAAACATATTCCTGTCATAAAACTCATATGAGTATTCATAGTTCAAATTACACATTTTATCATCGTAATTAGTTGATTATTCAGTCTATCATAACTCAACAGGACATTTCCAAACCACTGTACAGTGTACACATACATTCATGACACGACACCTTTAAGCCGTTGCCAACGACATGGTTACTTTAAAACCATTACCAACATACATTTCTCTCAACTCTAATAATACAATGGTCTCATTTCAACCAACAACATAGGTCTCCTTTCAACCCTATTACGGACACACCATAATCTTCGCATTTAGTACGCAACATAATGCGGAACCATTGTTTAACATATTACTAGAAGATTTTGATCCTTATGAGCGTAAATGAGGCCACTTTCAATAGAGGCAGCTAGACGTCGCACTATTGGCCATCTGTTGACTAGCATCCTAAGTTTTATTATTTAATCTTTGAGTACAGAATAATTGTAGAGTTTTCAGAAGTGAGTTGTGTTGACAATCGTTAGGCCATCTGGTGACTAGCATCTTAATTTTATTTAAGACAATCTTGCGTCATTGGTTCATATTGCATAATATTTCGCGGTAACTATTAATAGACAACCCTTAACGTTCTTTCGAAACGCCTCTTTTTTGAGATATTTATATTCACGAGGAATATTATTATAAGTATATAGAGGCAGAACCATAAGTAAAAGATTTTTTATAAAAATTTGTTTCATGCAAGTTTATTGACAATGTTGTATCCTGTGACATCGTATTTTTATTATTATTATGATAATCTGATAAATATTTTAAATTGCAATTTAGATAATCTGGCTGCCCGGTTGTGATCAAGTTGTCTACGAAGTATGCGATATGTAAATTTATGTTGTATACAATATATCTGAAGCATATATTTTAAAATTTTTGGATAAGCTGCGATGTTGACTGGTTTATACATGGTCCGTACACAATATCACAATAATTAAAAGATGATAAAATGAGCGACTCCACTAAGTATTTGTCTATGTATAATCCTAAATTTTTGCAGTAGTCTACAGAATTAGTTTGATGACCAGACAGCGTTACAGCACTTTAGCCAACTGATTCCGGCTTTCTATAGACATTATATTGAATTTAATTGGATTTAACATTAGGGCAAGACTTTTGGACCATTCTGATATTTTATTTAATTTTAAACTTAATAAAGTTAATCATTATTATGTCAAACTAAAAATATTCATACATAAGAAAATTAGATAATCAAATTCATTAAAGGGGCCTACACACGATCAGTTTAACTGCGCAGTTTAACCCTTGTGGCGTCATGTCTGAGCGATAAACTGAGATAACTGCATAGTTCCGACAAATTTTAACGCAGGCTTTTGGCCTGCGCATTTGACTCTACTTTGCACCGATAAACTGCGAAGTCAGCTCAGTTAATTGAACAGTTGTCACAGTCATGTGTAGTCTTTGGGTAAGCTCTTCAAACTGAGAACAATTGAGGAGAAAACTGAAATAGCCCACACACCGTACAGTTCACACAACTGTGCAGTTTGACTGCACAGATAAACTGCGAAGTTAAACTGATCGTGTGTAGGCCCCTAACGATTGGAAAAATTGTGAAAGATTTATTTTAAATTCTTTTATTTAACAACAAATTTTACAATCTTAATGAATTTGATTATCTAATTCTCTTAAACTGCTTGCTTTTGTTAACTAATTAGTATAAGTTGCTATGATAGACTAAGAGCGGATAACACTTTTTTATGTGTTTTTAGAAGACTTGGAACTTTTTTTAAAAGATAACTTTTAAATATCTCTACAAGGGGTAAATAGTCTGTCATTCCAAGCGCGGGGCAAAACTTGTTCTAGACTTTACTAATGATAAACACACATAAGTGTTTTTTCGCAAGAGTGAACAAAAAAATATGGGGTGGTTTTGCCCCGCGTTTGGAATGACAGACTATATACCCCTTGTAGAGATATATAAAATTCATCTTTTAAAAAAGTTCCAAGTCTTATAAAAACACATGAAAAAAGTGTTATCAGCTCTTAGCCTATGAATACATCAAAATATATTTTACGAGTGTTTGAACAATTTTTATTCAGAGACAAAGTAATATAAAATCAGATAGCGTTTACAGATAAATTATGTAACTAAACTAAGTTCACTTTATATAAGTTTTATACAGTCTCAACAAATTTCAAAACATTAAAATAATGTCAGCTGCGGCAGTGATGTAAATATCTTATATCATTATTTAGGATCAGTTAGAGGTAGCATTGACAATATCTGAGCTGTTAGTTCAACAATAATATAGGTGGAAGCACAAGTCAACATTGAGTTTGTGGGCCAGGGGAATGAAACGTAAGCGGGCAGCTATAGTATATTTTTCAGTACATGGAATCACTATCTTCCCATATAATATGTTAATCAATGGCGGAACTAAGTTTACGGACACGCTGTAAGCATCACATACATATCATGATCTTCGCATTTAGTATACAACATAATGCGGAACAACATTTACGGACACACTGTAACATTATTGACTGTATGAAACATTAAATTGTACTTCAAGGTCATAACACGTTTATAGACAGCTTGTATAAATGCGCCATTTATATCGGCTGCCTACTCGTCAACATTAGAGTGAAACTCTATAAAAGAATTCTTTCAACTTTACACATCCCTGATCCATGAAAGTCAACTACTATAGAAAATCAATCCAACAGTCTGTTATAGATTATTATAACAACTGTTGTCTGAGCTTTGTCAGGCCATAAACCAAGTAACCCACTGAAGTACTCTCAATTTCGGTCAACAATCTCAATCATACAGAATTTCAGTTAGTAATCATTACTAAGAACTTTCAGATAATCGATCAATTATTATATCTTTCATTCCATGACGTAACCAAGTCAAATTTGTACTGAAAAATCGTTCAAGATTTTTAACACTTTATCAACCGACATATTAATACATCGCTCGTCCTTTCCTGACACAATAATCATGCGTGATTTCACATCTTATTTACTGCACTGTACAACAGTATCCGACACTGGACAGTTTGAACACATCACACACAATTTCAACATTTTCAACCAGTCCAGGTTGCGATCACCACTCTTCATACTGCGAGTGTATAATTTCCAACAACAATTTTAACTGAACATCAATGTTATTACGTTAATATATAACTTCGGTTAAAAGCAACACTTTTTCAAGACTCTGTTGTCGAGCGTCTATAATCCACAATTCATTCATTCACTTTTTCAAGACGTCGACGCTTTTCACGACTATCAAAACTTCAAATACACACTGTATTCATTACTTTTTGATATCTCTCTACATAACGTCTCACAATTCCAAAAATATTTAACTTTCAATTTTTATCACTTTAAATTTATTTTAAGATCACACTGGAACACCAGCCTTAGTAAACTGAACTTTACCGTTTACACTATTTCATTTTTTTCAATGAAAACAACACATACATTAAATTCAACATCTACATGTTCATTACAATACTCATTTTATAAATCACCATAACTGTATAAGAATTTAGCACCAATTGCCATCTTTTACCACGTATCTTTATAATTTTCTCACTACATTTTCCTATTTATCTTTATCGTTTACATCGTTATCCCGTTTATCATTAAACATTAACGCAACGTAAGAAAATCGTCAATACCACATAGGTACATAATTATAATATTTAATTTTGCATCGTGACAATGACGCAAAAATTCATCATTACATAAATTCATCAGTCACCACAAAAATTCAATTTTTAGACTCAAACGTAATCACATCACGTTGACAAACTTTTTGCACTGTTATCAGGATCAAATTATCAAACAGCCGAAATTTAATACGCGTCGCCATTAAGATTGACGGCGGAACCTGCGGCGTAGTACTTCTACATTACATAAGTTCGTAACCAGTCACCACGTCTTATTAACATTTCTTAATTTCGCAAAATGTACATAAATCACGACGACCAAACTGGTTCAACAATACCCGAATAGTTTTTCGCCAAAACGAATATAACCAGACAACCCGACAAGTTGTCGCACTTGTTTCATTGTTTCGGGTTCTTTCCTATGCAAAATACTTCCACTTTATCTATGGACGTTTTTGAGTAATAATCCCACTTCTGAATTGTTAGGTATAAGGAGAAAATAAAACACGTCTTTCCACATTCAAAAGCCAACTCACAATAATCTTTATTAATCATTTTTCAATACGACAATGTTCACATTGATATAACACTTTTTCCTGACATTGCAATATTATATCATACGCAGTTGGCCAGCGTAAGATGGACCAGTATAATATTTCCAGCATCACTCTACTAAGTCCTTGGAATGTTAACCTTGACAATATTTCAAAATGAACACATCGTGACGTTTCTTGTGCAAACCATCCACCGACACGGCACGTTCTAGGGCGAAACTGACTTCCGCTCCCCCACCATCTACGCAGCCGACGGTAATTTTCCTACCGTTCATTATATAAAGAATCACCATACCAAATTTGGCTCGGCACGAAATAATTTTAAAATCCAATTTCTTTAGCGACCTTGACATAATTTATATTTATACTTATAGAAATTTACAGGGGTGGCAGTAATAAAAAAAAATTTCCTACAACACTTGCTTATTTTTTAAAGATCTTTTCAACAATACCACTTTCAACCTATCGTTACATTTATAATTCCGGAGTTCTGGACATTCTGGAGCAAACTAATAGGGAAGCCGACCTTCCCGGAAAAAAAATTATCACCATTCGATTCTTTATTAGGGCTTTTATAATACAAATTTTTGACACAACTCTCTACGACTAACCGTTTTCGAAAAAAACGACTGATACGGGTGGTCGAACTCACCCTGTATAATATATAAATGTTTTTTATAAAAAATGAAAAATCGTCTCGCGGCGCCCCTGATGCCCTGGCGCCTGTGTGCCCCGCACACTTCGCACATAAATGGGCGGGGCCCTGTCTAAATCGTCAGACAATAAAATACATAAATTGAGGGGCAAGTGGAAGAAGGGGTTATGTTACATTTTTTAAAAAAGTCCAATTTTGCTATGAATGAAAGAGTTATGTGCATATGTAACTTGCCCCATCACCAATTTGGCTCTGTTTATTATATTTACTGAGATACAGAGTAGTAGAAGGAGTCATGTCACCCTCATTAACAAGGCTGCTATGGTAGAAGGAGCTATGTGCCCATAACCCCTTCATCCGCTCCAAAACATGGCTTTTTATTATCATATTGGTATGACAGGGCACCCTTTTTTCGAAAAAAGAGTTAAATTTATGGAGTTCTGTAAAGTTTTAGGAGTTCCTAAATAAAATTAAAAAGAGTGTAATTAGTTGTCATGTCCATCGTAACTATATATAAGAGATTAATGGGAACTTGGACCGTATATACCTCACTTATCATACAGTATAAATAGATTATTAGTTGGCACTAATGTTAGATTGGCATTTTATAACATACATCGGATAGGTGATGTGTACACGACACTAAAAGACAAAATTGATAAGGAAGACCAGTCATGTGTAGTATATAAAATCCCGTGTACATGTGGGAAGAGTTATATAGGTCAAACGAAACAAAAACTTAAAACAAGATTATGTCAACATCGTTATGACTGTAAACTGATAAACATCACGAAGGAGGTGAAAACAGCGTTGGCCACACATCATTTTAACACAGGACATAATTTTGATTTTAATAATTGTGAAATTTTAGATAAAGAGGTACATTGGATGAAGCGGAACATTAGTGAAATGATTAATATATTTCTAAACGATACTATTAATTCACGATCGGATACGCAGGGACTGAGTAAATTATACATGAATATATTGTCAGAATGTAAATTGAAAGTAAAGTGACTTGGTTACATTTACTATCGGTAATGAAAGAAGATTTTTAGAGTCACTGATTAGATTATGTTACGCATAATTAGTGATTATGTCACTTAATTATTTTAATAGTTGGATTTTGTATTAAATAGCCATGTTGTTTTTTAAAAAAAGAAAAAATTGTGTCTGTTGAACAAATGAATTTTAATGAAATTATTATGATCAATTCTTTCAAAAGAATTTTGAATATTATATTATCGCTGTAAATGAATGATGACTACAGATTATTACTGACATACTCGTGTTATGTTTTAAGGTTTGTAATAAGATATATTATAAGTTTGTATGAGTTGTACAGTAATGTATGTGGTTATTATTCACAGAGCCTGAAGAAGTCTAAAATATAGACGAAACGTTGCGAATTAAAACTTTAACTGAGTTTCAATCAACCCACGGTCCAAGTTCCCATTAATCTCTTATATATTAAAAAGAGTTTTATCGATTTAAGCGCAAAAATGAAAAAAAAAACGTTTTGGGGGTGCTAACTTCACGCAGCACTCTTTTTTCACCAAAAAAGAGTTTTGAGCAGTTATTTCGATAAAGAAACGATAGTTCTAGAGTTCTCTGACAAAAATTTGAATAGTTCCGGGTAAACTTCCGAGTAAAAAATAATTTTTATATATGGTGATGTCTCACACTTTCCCCAAAATACCGGAGAACAAGTGAGTTCTGGGCAGTTTTAGATTGAGATCACGTTAGAACTTAGAGAATTTTAAAGGGTGCTGTGGCTTTTCAAAAGGATTTAAATGGCAAACTCAAAGAAATCGAAAAAACGCGCCTACACCGTGATTTTTTTCCATTTTCCCCAAAAATAACGGAGTTCTAGTGAGTTCTGGGCAGTTCTCGATTGAGATCGCGTTAGAACTAAGAGAGTTCTAAAGAGTGCCGTAGTTGTTCAAAAGCATTTAAATGGCAAACTCAAAGAAATCGAAAAAACGCGCCTACACCATGATTTTTTTTATTTTCCCCAAAAATAACGGAGTTCTAGTGAGTTCCGGGCAGTTCTCGATAGAGATCGCGCTATAACTAAAAGAGATCTAAAGGGTGCTGTAGTTTTTCAAAAGGATTTAAAAGGCAAACTCAAAGAAATTGAAAAAAACGCACCGACACCGTGATTTTTTCCATTTTCCCAAAAAATAACGGAGTTTTAGTGAGTTCTGGACAGTTCTCGATAGAGATTGCGCTAGAACTAAGAGAGCTCTAAAGGGTGCTGTGGCTTTTCAAAAGGATTTAAATGGCAAACTCAAAGAAATCGAAAAAACGCGCCTACACCGTGATTTTTTTCCATTTTCCCCAAAAATAACGGAGTTCTAGTGAGTTCTGGGCAGTTCTCGATTGAGATCGCGTTAGAACTAAGAGAGTTCTAAAGAGTGCCGTAGTTGTTCAAAAGCATTTAAATGGCAAACTCAAAGAAATCGAAAAAACGCGCCTACACCATGATTTTTTTTATTTTCCCCAAAAATAACGGAGTTCTAGTGAGTTCCGGGCAGTTCTCGATAGAGATCGCGCTATAACTAAAAGAGATCTAAAGGGTGCTGTAGTTTTTCAAAAGGATTTAAAAGGCAAACTCAAAGAAATTGAAAAAAACGCACCGACACCGTGATTTTTTCCATTTTCCCCAAAAATAACGAACTTCTAGTGAGTTCCGGGCAGTTTTCGATAGAGATCGCGTTATAACTAAAAGAGTTCTAAAGGGTTGAGTAATTTTTCAAAAGGATTTAAAAGGTAAACTCAAAGAAATCGAAAAAACGCGCCAACACCGTGATTTTTTCCATTTTCCCAAAAAGTAGCGGAGTTCTAGTGAGTTCTGGACAGTTCTCGATATAGATCGCGTTAGAACTCAGAGAGTTCTAAAGGGTGCTGTGGTTTTCAAAAGGATTTAAATGAAATATAAAGTATTTGACCCTTATTTCGTTTTTATTTAACCTATTATCAGCATGTCAGTAAATGAAAAAAGGGGTTAAGTACAATTAAATCAAAAAAAATGTCAAAAAAATAAATGAAATCTAAAATCCCCTAACTCCTAAAAACAATTCATAAACTATTCCTACTAATTGAACAAACCAAGTTTTACTATAAGCATTTGTTAAAAAATGCCAACTAATTTCACTAAAACTTAATTATCTCTATAAAGTGTTTTTGTAACATAACCCCTTCTTCCACTTGCCCCTTCAATTATTACATTGTAAGGTCATAAATCAACATTGTATAAACATTGTGTAATCAATGATTTCTTAAGTTTCTTTTGAAATTTATTAAAAGGCAAATCTTAAAAATCATTAGGCAAATCATTGTAAAGTTTTAAAGCTATATTGAGGTCTGAAGACTGTTTTTAAAAAGAGAGAGTACATTTGGGTAATAAAATTTTGCTACAGTTACGAGTATAGAATATATTAATGCTGGGAGTTGACTGTTTGAAATTCTGAAAAGTATTTTCATAAAGCAAAATAGGTAGAGTTCAGACATTTAGAGAAAACCAAATACTAACGGAAATTTGCACACAAAAACTGATGGGAGAAGTAGTCAGTGGTGTACGTAAAATAGAATCTGACGCACAGACGTAGGTGCTGGGGGCTTAATTAAGTCCGATTTTTTCTTTAATAAAATGAGCTTAGTTCTTTTGTTGAAATCAGATAAAGGAAATAAAATGTTAATAGACATGCATCACTGATAATGCACTTCAAATACAATTCAATACTCGATTTTTAACAGCATGTAGGTAATATAACATAAACAGTGAACGATGAATGACAAGTAAATAGTGCACTGATATGCACTAGTATACTACACATAAACTGGCGCATCCCTTCAAAAATAGAATAGATCAATCCGAACCAAATCTGGTTTCTGCGCATGAGACGGTTAAGTTTTCTCTAAATGTATGAACTCTACTAATAGGTGGATAGATGGAACAGTTATATAACACTAGCGGTACCCGTCCGACTTCGCCCGGGTGCAATACACTACTCACTCGCTTCGCTCGTTTGCTTGAATATTATAAATACACTACTTACTCGCTTCGCTCGTTCGCTTGAATATTATAATTGCATTACTCACTCGCTTCGCTCGTTCGCTTGAATATTATAAATACACTACTCACTCGCTTCGCTCGTTCGTTTGAATATTATAAATACACTACTCACTCGCTTCGCTCGTTCGCTTGAATATTATAATTACGAACAAATTTAATTACCATAAAAAAGTTATAGTGAGTCAACTTTAAAAGATAGACATATGCTGTCGCGGATTTTTTTTTAGAACTTTTAAAGGGGAACAATTCCGTCATACATGATTTTTGCGTAACTTTAACCGTTTACGCAGCGCAAGCAACGGAAGCTCTCAAAAGGAATAATTTTTCCCGTTTTTGCAAACATTTTTCATTGATGCTCCGCTCATATTGGTCGTAGCGTGATATTATATAGCCTATAGTTTTTCTCAATAAATGGGCTAACTAACAAAAAATTTTTTTTCAAATCGCACTGGTAGTTCATGAGATTAGCGCGTTCAACCAAACAAACAAACAAACTCTTCAGCTTTATAATATTAGTATAGATATATCACTACACGAATAACAATAATCAAATATATTAGAACATTGTGACGTCACAAACATTTCTCAAGCGTTTTACGCCACGTGATATTTTAAAAAAACTGTTATTAGTTATCTACGAGTTAAAAAAAAGTGTCTTCATTTTTCTAGATTATTATTATATAAGTTATTAAAAAAAATAATATTTTTTTAAAATTCAAATACTCTATTGTTTCGATCTAAAAACAGGCATTGGTTATACTTATTTTCGAGAGGATTATGTGTAAATCTGACTGTACACTATTTGCAAATGTATTTAAAAAGAAGGGGATAAACAGATTTGTAGCTTAAGGCGATCACGCGTATTGTAAATAAAAGCGTAGGTATACATCATTTCGAGCGATGTCATTTCTCGCATGGACGCGCGCGACATACTCTGTGTCAACAAACGGTCCGTGTGAACGCTCCCTTAGCGCGCGTCTGTGGCCGCAGGCGATTGTAATTGAACTGTAATTTCAAAAGACAGTAAACATGTGTGTGTCATTTCACGGACGAACGCGCGCGACAGCGACGCTGTGTCAATAAGCGATCAGTGTAAATATAACCTTATTGATGTCTTTCTTGAAATTAAATTATTGTTTGTACAACTAACATTTCTTGGCCGAACGAAAAATCTTTCTCATTTTTAACCGACTTCAAAAAAGGAGGAAGTTCTCAATTTGATGCGTATTTTTTATGTAGGTATGTACACCGATTTCTCCTGCATTTGTGAACCGATTTTGTAGTGTTTTATTTAATAGGGATAATACCATCAGGATATAGTTCCCGATAAATTTTACTAAAATCGGTTCAGTGGTTTTCTGTTTTTAGTTTAGTAATCAAATATCAAGACAGAAGTCGGTTAATATAACGTGCAAACTACATAGGTATTGTAAAGCCATACTAAAAAGTAAAAAATAAAAAATGTTTAAAAAAACCTCCTTCAAAAAAGTCGCTAAAAAGAGGGAAAAATAAAATTTTGAGGTCGCCGCCAATTTAATAAAAGTATTAGTGCCTAATTAAATTGGCGCCGGCCTCAAAATTTTATTTCTTTCTCTTTTTAGTGACTTTTTTGAAGGAGGTTTTTTTAAAGTTTTTTTGAAGTTATACTACTCTAGCGAGAGTTGTGAATTGGAAAGACCTCGTTTCAAAAATTCTCGACTCAAAAATTAATGAAACGCTGTTATGTAACGCTGACAAGGATGAAATTTACTGAAAAGGGGTTTTAAGGGGCAAAAAATCGATCTAGCTAGGTCTCAAAAAATACTGTAATATTGTAAGCATATGGGCCTTGCATAGGTACTTATGTACAGATGTTATTATATCCATAGATTTTATTAATAATAATTATTTATTAATTTTAAAAATGCTCCGATGACTCACTTCTTAAATTTTGGAGCTTGACTATAGTACAAATATATGTTCGTATCGTAATGATTAGTTTTTAGTTAAAATATAATATCTTATTAATTTCATTAGAAATTGCATTTTATATAATTCACAAAAAAAAATAAAAAAACTTTGTCTGTATGTATATATCTATGCATCAATATTACTAAAACAGTAGTTTTACCGTTCTTTAATTAAATCTGTATAACAAAAGAACGAAGCGCGAAACTATTTCCGTTTCCGGTATAAATAAAACAAGCGATTGGTTTTTCGAATCGAATATACGGATGACGTTGGAATAAAAGGAAGAGAGAAGAAACAGCCAAATGTGCAACCAATGTTGCCAACTGCTCACATCCATACCAGAAAAATATTTTTGTCCTACCCCCCTATAAAATAGCTGCTTTACAATTGTGTGTGTGTTAAAGTGACCACATTTTCATTGAGACAAAGCGGGACAAATGGGATGAAATGTTTAGTTATATATATTTTATTGTATACATTCATATACCTACTTGTACAAAAATGTATTTATTATTAATTATTGGTACTTATAAAAATATTTGTAAAAAACAACAATCCGCAGTGTCTAACGGCAGTCCGCACTTTCTGCACTTATCTGAATTAAGCCGAGACGTAACAACAATGATCGAACACCACTGAGTAAATCTAACTCGGTACATTGCCTAATTTAGTTTACTCTGCATGTATTTTATGTGTTTTTTATTTCTTTATATTCACCATAATACTTAATAAATAATAGGTAATATATTTTTACAGTACATTTAAAATAAGAAATGCAGATATTTTCTAAAAAGCGGGACATTTTTAAAAATCGGCGGGACGCGGGACAGTCCACCAAAAAGCGGGACTGTCCCGTCAAAATCGGGACGTGTGGTCACTTTAGTGTGTGTATATTATGTATGTACGTAAAGTGACTTTTTACAGGCAGGTGTGCGGAAAAATAAAGAAAAATTTCTTAAATATAATATTTCACAAGTATATTTATCTAACGGAATTTTTCTAAAGTTCTTAGTTTAACAACTACCTGTAGTCTTACTTGATATTAAACGCTCGTATAAATTCAAGTTTTTTTTGCACAAAAAATAAAAAATCTTACATTTCGTCTGTTTTGACGTTTCCACGAAAAGGAAAATTTCTCTTCAAAATTGGCAACACTGTTGTTGCAATGCGGTTGGCTGATGCAAGTGCGGCGAGAATGAATAGTGAGCGTAGTAAATCACTGGAAGCCGACGCCGCAAATTCCTCATCTGGTTGGTGAAGCAAATTGCAGATCGTCGCTTGTCGGTTGGCTCAACACTGCTGCTGTACAATAATATACATATATTTTAAGGCACATACAACGTCTCATTCTAATCCACCGGTCAGAACACAAAAATTTTGAACAGATACCAAAGATTGCAGTATGCATTGTCAGAAAATATGATTTGAAAAAGTCCTTAGTTTGTAACCACACATATATTTCTTCATAAAAAAGCATTGCAGAATTTTAAATCGATCCCGCGCTCGAAACATAATTGATGGATTGAAACCATATTTTTTTTAAACTGTGTAGGTATATGTTACGATCAGTATAATTAATTGGTAACTATTAATAATTATCGGTTATTATAAATAATAACCAAATCATCTGGTCAGCGTCGTAGCTAGGGCCTGGCATCCGGGACCCGCGCCAAGGGCGTTAACCCCGAGAGGGCGCAATCAGTGAAATCACCGATGCGAATATGATTATTTTCAAGCAAAGATCGCGCAATCAGAATCTTGCCAGGGGCGCCGATGATCCTATAACTACGACGCTGCATCCGGTTAAAGTGATAAATTTAGGAGGATTCATCAAACTAACCGGTTGTTATTAATAATTCCCATTATTTGTTGGTGAATCTAAATAATTCAGGAATAATGGTTCGTGAGGGGAGTGGGACAGTGCAGTGAAGAAATTTGCAGCATGTGGGACGAGCTTAAAATCGTTCACGGTAAACCTAAGGCACAGCCAGTCCCAAGGGTCGATCGGAAGAGCTAATCAGGATATAGAAAAAAATGTTAGCCATCTGGTAAAAAACCAATAAAACTATAACAAAATGATCTAAAGGGTTAGAATTAGAATTAGAATTAGAATTAAAAAGTAGGGGCCCTTGTAGGTATGCACTGCGACCAATAAGGTCTATTGTGCTCCCCTAATGTTCCATCAGTTCTTTAGAATTCCCAGACAGTGAATGTAGTCTAGTATCTTACTTGTGCTGATGTCTTTAAAATCCTTAGGTAACATTAAAGTTGATCCAAAGTGTTTATACCTTGTCTGTGCGACAGCTTCGCATTTACAAAGTATGTGAGCAGCGGTTTCCTCCACCTCTTTGCACTTGCTGCATAGAGCATTGTCGGAAATACCCAACCTGTGTAGGTGTTTGTTAAGATGACAGTGTCCTGTTAATATCCCAGTCAAAGCTCTTAAGTTATTCCTACTGAGTTTTAATACTTCAGTAGTTCTTTTCCTTAGAGGTTCTTCAATGAAGGCCTTTGAGTGTGCTTGCGCTGGAATTCTAGTCCAGTATATCTTGTGTTGTTCCTGGAGCCAATTAGTCACCGCCTGCTTGGCAGTTGCCTTAGCAATTCCGCATATAGGTTCTGGTGACATTGACTCACTGTTTGATCCTTCCTTTGCTAATGAATCAGCTGATTCATTTCCCGGAATATCTCGATGTCCAGGTACCCAAATTAGGTTAATCCTGTTTCTGTTATTTGCCAGATGTTGTAGTGCTGTCTGGCATTCCTTTACCATATTTGAACATACTCTTTCAGAATCAAGGGCTCTCAGCGCCGCTTGACTATCAGAAAATATGTTAATAGTCTTCCCAGAGTATTTCCTGGCTATATTTTCTTGTGCACATATTAAAATGGCACAGATTTCAGCCATAAATACCGTGGCATAAGCTCCTAGTGGTCTACTGATGCTGAGACGCGGTCTTACACCATATACCCCTAAGCCTGTACCTGAGTTTGTTTTCGATCCGTCTGTGTACCAGATCAACCCCTCAGGGTTCCATGATTGGTCTCCTCTTTCACAAGCCTCTCTGCTCAATATAGTAACCGAGTAAGTCTTATGAAAGATATATTCCGGCTTAATGCTATCTGATCTCATTTCCAGGATCTGATCATAGCCTTTTATCCGTTCAATTGTCCTGTGCCCTTTTAACGTATGGGTGGAAGCCCACATTCCGTTACATTGTAACCTATAGGCACCTAGTCGGGCTTCTGCCATCACCACTAAATGCAGTGGGGGCAGTCCCAGAAGGACTTCCATGGCCGCAGTAGGGGTAGTATTCATTGCTCCTGTTATTGATAAACAGGCTGATCTTTGTAGTTTGCCCAGTTCAAGTTGAGTAGTCCGCAACTCGGTCCTGGGCCACCATACTAGTGAAGCATAGGTAAATGCGGGTCTAATGACCGTTGTGTATAACCAGTATACAACCTTCGGTTTTAAGCCCCACGTTTTGCCTATCGCTCTTTTGCAAGTCCAGAGCAATATCATTGCTTTGTTAATTTTTATTTCTACATGGGATTTCCATGTTAGTTTGGAATCTAACACAACCCCTAAGTATTTGACTTCGTCGGTCAAAGTTAGTCTAGTGCCGAAGAGTGTAGGCAACTGATGGTTCATATCCTTCTTCCTCCTTGTGAACCTAATCATGTTTGTTTTTGTTGGGTTGACTGTAAGTCCGGTTTCCCGGCACCAGCTCTGCACAACATTTAGGGCAGACTGCATCAAATCCAACAAAGTGTCATAGTGCTTACCTTGTATAAGAATCACTAGGTCGTCCGCATAGCCTTGCGTATAAGCTCCTGATGTGTTAAGGAGAGACAGTAGTTCATCGATGACTAATCCCCATAGGAGTGGTGATAGAACCCCTCCTTGTGGACAGCCACGAGTCACCTGTACCTCCACTGTCTCGTTGTAGAGAGTAGCCTTGACTACTCTACTACTGAGCATAGCATGGACCCAATGGCACAGAGTTTTGTTGATACCTCTTCTTTCCAAAGCGAGGCCTATAGTTTCTATTGAGGTATTGTCAAATGCACCCTCAATGTCCAGAAACGCTCCAATAGCGATTTCCTTGTTTTCCAGCGTCTTTTCAATTCTGCTAACTAGATTGTGTAGCGCTGTTTCACAAGATTTCCCAGATAGGTACGCGTACTGATTATCATGTAAAGGAGAAATCTCAAGTACGCAGTCCCTAATATATCTGTCTATAATTTTTTCCAAGGTTTTCAGCATGAAGGATGTTAAGCTAATCGGTCGATAAGCTTTGGCTGACATGTAGTTATTACGTCCAGGTTTAGGTATGAACGCAATCCTTATTTTCCTCCAGCTTACTGGAATGTACTTTAGTGCTATACTCGCTCTAAATATTCTACAAAGAGGTCTATTGAGATAAGTAATTCCCTTCTGTAAAAGTGCCGGGAATATCTCGTCACCTCCAGGAGATTTAAAGGGAGCAAATGAGTTAATTGCCCATATTATTCTGGGTATATCAACCACCTTGGACGCTAAGTTCCAATCATCCCTCGAGGGCCTGCCTGGGGCCCTGAAAGGAGTGGTGATACCATTGGTTTCATCCAGAATTGTAGATCCAGGAAAGTGAGTCTGGAGCAACACCTCAAGAGTCTCCTTACCTGTATGGGTAAAGTTCCCATTTGCAGTCTCTAGTGACCCTATTTTAGAGCGATGTTCACTGGAGAGAATTTTATGGAGTTTAGCACTGTCTGGAATATTCTCGATCTCCTGACAGTACTTCCTCCACTTATCTCTCTTGGCCCTTCTGAGAGCCTTATTATACTCGGTTAAGGATTTTCTATATATTTCCCAATTCCCGGTTGTTTTAGCCCTATTAAAGTGTCTTCTGGTGTCTTTCCTCAAGGTGGTGAGCTCATTATTCCACCAAGGGACGTGTTTTGATAAGCTTCTAACCACCTCAGGACAGTTATCTTTATAGGATGTAATAATAGCATCATGAATAAATTCAGACGCTAGTTCGAGATCCCCCACTGTTTTGACCATACATGGACCCTTAGGAATATCAATTCCTAGACTGTTGATATAGGAGTCCCAGTTGGTGTTCCTGGGATTTCTACGTAGTTCTGGTTCAACAGTGGGAGTTTTAATTTGAAAGCATATGTATCTATGATCCGAAAGTGAGGGATCATCAGAAACATGCCAGTTATTAATCTTATTACAAATTAAGTTCGTACTAAGAGTTATGTCAATAACTTCCTGTCTTTGTGCAGTGACAAAGGTTGGTTTATTGTTTCGATTGAGTACCTCTATATTACAACTAATGATGTAATCAAGTAAGAACTCACCTCTTTGATTGATGTTGCTGCTCCCCCACACAGTGTGGTGTGCATTGGCATCGCATCCCATTATGAGCTGTATATTCCTGCTTTGGCAGTATGTTACCAGATTCTGTAGCTCTGTTGGTGGTGGCATTTGAGGCGCATCGAAAGGAAGGTATGCAGATGATACTATAAGTTCCATCCTGCTCCCTTCCAATTCGAGTTGCAGTTTCACTGCCGTTTGGTCTCTAGAACTAAAGTCCCAAAGTGGTAAAGCGTTAATAGAGTTCTTAACGTAAATACAGGTTCTTGGCTTTAATTCAGACGTTTTATAAATAATCTGTCCTTTATTGCAGCCAAGTCCCCTGATTTTTCCCTTGTATAACCAAGGTTCTTGAATAAGAGCTAGATCAAAATCTTCTCTTACCAGTTTATTGATGAGGGCTGCAGATGCAGCTTTACTGTGATGTAGGTTTATCTGCACCACCCTCATCGTCAGCCTGTTTGGAAGTTGAAGCGGAAGCGGTTGTAGTTGTTGTGGCTATTGCTTTCGCTCCTTTTCCCAGGATCCTAAAGGTCACCCTGGTGAGGTTTACGTACGGACGGTAGTCAAGTTTCTGGAGGGCTTCCACTGACCTACTGTCCATACTGATAACGAGTTTCTGACCCTTAGGTTCAGTTTCCCGATGAACTGTCTTCCAGCCTGTTGTTGTTAGGCTAGGATTTTGAAGACCAATTCGTTTAATAATTTTGTCCGGTTCGTCGTGACGCGTACCCGGTATCCAAACGATGGTCTTTATTGGTTTGGGAAGGTCATCGGCCATGGTAAGCTTTAGATCAGCCCCTTCCCAAGGTTTTAGGATGTCCATGACTGCAAATAGCCATTGCTGGGTGCCCTGGTCAGCGCAGTCAATAAACAGTGCCCCATTTCTCAGTCTGGTTTGACTGAATCTGGGTGTTATATCCTCTTCAGTATTATCTAAGGCATCTATCAAGCTAGATTGGATTGCCTCAGATTGTTCCTCTGAGATGTGTTCATCAGGATAGCTCGCATGAATGATCGCCATCCTGAAGTCAGTTAACGCTTCTTTGTAAGAAGGTTTTGACCTTACGGGTATCGATACCGTCCCCTTGGGTTTCTTTGCCTGCCTTAGTGAAGGACTAGGAGTGCTTCCTTCCGACCGGTATCGCTTTTGCGTCCCTGTCGGTTCAGCACTCGCCTTTTTGGCGGCAATTGCGGCTCTTTTGCGCTTTTTTCTTTCCGCGCCCGAAAGTTTGGGTTTGTCTATATGTAGACGGTTTACCCCAGACGCGGTGTGTCTTATTAGAGGATCAGGTTCGCTGGAACTGCCAGCCCCCTGATCCGATTTAGATTCGCCCGAGGTCAGATTCCTCTCAATCGGAGAGCCTCTGACTGGCGCATCTTGTTTGGAGTTTTCAGGTATGCCAGTACTGCCAGCTCCCTGTATTGACTCCGTTGTTTCTTGAGGTTTATCAGCTAGGTTTAGTGCAAGACTTCCCTGGCTGTCAACCTCCATTGTGTTCGTATCCAGATTCCTCTCTACTGGAGAGCCTCTGTCTTTCTCAGTTATTAACTGTGTATTTTTATTATTCGGTTCCATTTTGGTCCCACGCATTGGTCGGAAATACATGTCACCAGACGCAGAGCCGCCTTACGCCCAGAAGGCTGTTTACGATGGGGTTTCGCCAAGGGTTAAAATTTATTCAGTTCATTAAAAATCAAGCTTTCCACTCAGGAATCAATTGTAGCCTATATTGATCAAAATTTAGCTTTAAAAGCGATCTTTTTCTATGTAGATCAGTAATTTGTTTTTGTGTCAGTACAATCTACATGACAGGGAGTTTCACAACGACATTAGACTGCTCCTGCATGTATAAAAACAGTAATCAAATTTCTGACAATGCTTTCTCCAACCCAGCATTAGTATTGGGTTGCTAGAAAATCTAGTTTGAAAATGACTTTAGATTGTGACCAAAACTTCATAAGAAAATAATTTAAAAAAATACTAATCAAACGTTGCATGAACATAAATCAAAATGCATTTTTGCAATCTAACAATGTGTGCAAATTCACAGATACATAATGCCAAAAAGGAGACACAGTAAGGTGTGTAATTTCAATAATAAAAACACAGATTTTGTTTCAATCGTTTGGGAGTTCTGAAACTCTATAGGTTATTAGAGCATTAGTAATCAATAAAAATACTAATATAATAAAGCTGAAGAGTTTGTTTGTTTGTGTGTATGTTTGAAAGCGCAAATCTCAGGAACTATACCAGTCCGATTAAAAAAAATTATTTTATTAGATAGCTTGTTTATTGAGGAAGGTTATAGACTATTCGAGTGTTTTAAATTCAACCCCAAAAGGGGTAAAATGTGGGTGTACAATTTTTTGACTATCTATACTAATATATACTATACTAGTATATTATAAACTGTAGGCAAATATACGCTAAGCGAGAACAGCAACAGGCGAATTCGCTTCGCAGGGGGAGAATTTCTCGCGGGAGGGGGTGTAATAAATCATAAATTCTTATAAATTCTATAGAATTATCGCTCGGCACTTGGTAGAACATGATTGAATAAAAATTAATAAACAATTTATTAATTTTTATAAATTCTTATCTCTGAAACTACTGAACCGATTCTAAAAAATTCGACTGATGACCAGTCCTATACTTCCCACCTAGTAAAAACACTCTTTTTTATTCTTTAAAAAAAAGCATGGCCCTCTTTTTACTTCCCACCTCTACTATGGTAGGGAAGTAATGGATTCAGTCCGAAAACAATATTTCGAGATTGTAACATATTTAACGTTTTGAGACCCTAGCAATCGTTTAAGATCATTTTCTGACTGATGTCTGTATGTGTGTGTGTGTATGTGTGTGTGTATGTGTGTGTGTGTGTGTGTATGTGTGTGGTCAATTTTTCGCCTTCGATATCTTAAGAACGGAACAACATACGGGCATGCCGATTGTTCTATTGTGTTTATCAGCCTTTAACTTAGATCTGATTAGATTTTGAGTCAAATCGGTTCAGTGGATCCTGAGATATTCAAAAAAACGTCCTCAATGTCACGTATTAACATAGGTAAAAAAAAATATAAATGAATTCTAGATGTTATAATATCAAAAAAATGTAAATATTTTTTTTCTCTAAAATGTATAGTTTTCGAGAAAAAAAATATTTTACTAAAAAAAATAAAAATTGTACGTAAATCAAGGTAACCATGATTTTTGCTATATTAAGTTAGCCATCAGTAGATCACCAAACAAAAAAGAAGGCCATGCTTTTTTTAAAGAATAAAAATTAAATTGTGTTTTAAAGACCACCAACAGCTAAGGTTATTTGGGCCTAGTCAAAGAATAAAAAAAAAAGTGTTTATTTTTTGCAAATATTTACTAGGTGGGAAGTATAGGACTGGTCATCAGTCGAATTTTTTGTTTAGTGATCTACTGATGGCTAGCTTAATATTGCAAAAATCATGGTTACCTTGATTTACGTACAATTTTTATTTTTTTTTAGTAAAATATTTTTTTTCTCGAAAACTACATTTTAGAGAAAAAAAATATTTACATTTTTTTCATATTATAACATCTAGAATTCATTTATATTTTTTTTATCTATGTTAATACCTGACATTGAGAACGTTTTTTTTAATATTGGTGTTTGAGTCCATTGTAATTTAATATTATCAATTTGATGGGAAAGATGGACAATTATTCGTATGTAAAACTTTTTTATTTATCGCCAACGTTTCGTCAACATTGCTGACTTCCTCAGGGCTCTACAGTGAGAAACAAATTAACAAATTATAATAACATATATAACAATAATTACTACCATTGATATTCTACAATATAAAAAACAATATTTACCAAAATTGGACGTTTTACATATTAGTCAATGTCAAAGATATTAAATTGAAAACATACGGTTGGCATAGTTGTTGCAAGCACTTCCACATAACTATATGAATGATGACAGTATTTTATTATACAAATCAAGAAACTGATTGTAAAATTAATTTTTTTTAATTAAAATTAATTTTTTTTAATATCTCAGGATCCACTGAACCGATTTGACTCAAAATCTAATCAGATCTAAGTTAAAGGCTGATAAACACAGTAGAACAATCGGCATGGCCGTATGTTGTTCCGTTTTTACGATATCGAAGGCGAAAAATTGACCACATACACACACACACACACACATACATACAGACATCAGTCAGGAAATGATTTTAAACGATTGCTAGGGTCTCAAAGCGTGAAGATCTGTTAAAATCTCGAAATATTTTTTTCGGACTAAATCCATTACTTCCCTACCATTGTAGAGGTGGGAAGTAAAAATCTTTCACTAATAGAAAGCTACACTATCCCTGAGTGATATAGGCTATATTTTATTTTGATAAATTTCTCGGGAGGGGTAATTCCTGTGGGATAGTAACAAAACATAACTCTGAAATTATTTTGCATTTTAGCGTTTAGGCGGAATCCTACTAATATTATAAACACCACCAGCGTGACTTCGTTTCGCAGGGGAGAATTTTTCGCGAGGGGGATAATAAATCATAAATTCTTAGCACCCGGACGAAACCGGACGGGACCGCTAGTGTAATATAAATATAGTCATTTAAGACGCTTATGACCTCTGTTGTCGAGCGTTTATAATCTACAATATCTATCTAATATCGTCATTATTAGGATTTCGTACCAAAATGGTAAACAATGAAATCCTTATGGTGAGACTTCTTTGTCTGTTTGTATGTTTGTCACAGTCGATTTTCTCAGGAACTACAATCAACTTGAAATTTAACGTAGTTATAAAACATGCCCTAGTTCAAGAGCCAGAATCACCAAAATATTTTTACCTATTTTTGACGGGCAAAAAATAGAGATTAAATTTTTTCTTTCACCCGGTCAAGTAGGCTATCATATAAGAAAGGCCAATCGTTACAGATTTCCTAACGGTATTTCTATTTACTTTAAGTCACGTATTTTTTGACATATTATTGAAAACGTACATACGAATTTTGTAGGCCAAAAAATTTAAAAATAAATTCATACTGATATAGAGGGTTTAGAAAAGATTACAGGAAAAATATCGATATCCCTAACGACCCTAACACATAGTAACTTTTCGAGAAAAAAAATATTAAATTAATATATTTATGTATAGGTATAATATTTATTCGTTTGTTAATTGTAAGGAACCCTCGGTGCGCGAGTCACATTCGCACTTGACCGGTTTTTATTTTAATACATCAATAGCAAGACATATTAAATCACCTACGAGAAACGTTCATAAATAAATAAGAGAGACACCCAATGACGTCACGTTACAATACAAATTAATTTATTTAACCCGTCACCGTCGGAACTCAAACCCGAAACTTTCAGATTCGCGCTGGCTGTGTTATATAATGGACAATAATGACCGGTTTATTAGTGTATTTGCCATATGGCACATACACTATTGGCGTCGGTCGGATGGCGGGACCTAGGGGTCGGACCAAAATTTCTCGACGTTTCATAGCCTCCTGAACATTTTGGCACCATTTTTGGAAATGTCTATTTATATATGTATATATATATATATATATATATTTATATATATTTATATATATATATATATATATATGTGTGCGGGCAATAACTTTCGAAAGAGTTAATTGATTTTGACGAAATTTGGTAGGCACGTTGAAATCCATCACCGCACGAAGCCTATTTAAAATGGGCTCAATCGGACCATTTTAAGGGTAGTTTTTAGGGGTTGAAAAATGTTTTTGGGCCCAAAAATGCCGAAAAAATTCTCAAAATCGTTTCAAAATTGAAATTTAACCTTTTAGTAACGATTAAAATGTGCTGCCAAAATTTTAATAAAATCGGCCCGACAGGACCGGACTTACAAATTTTATGAAAACACTAGTTTGCGGATAGTGCTTTACTTACTGAAGGGTGTATTTAATTTGGTACCGAGGTTGCATTGATAAAAATATTGAAATTAAGAAAAAAAATATTATTTTAAGGGATGTATTAAGGGGTCAAATTTTTTATTTTGTTCAAAAACAAACTTAAGTTTACATAATAAAGCCACAATGCCAGTATTAGCAAATACACTATATTGTCGGCAGGGTTTTGGCACTGCGACCCGAGTTTTTTTCGTACATTTTAATCACGATATTTTTTTAATCACACTGTTAAATTTTGACAGCTACGTGCTCATAATGGCTGCTGCGTTTCGTTACCATAGCAACCTGTCACTTAACAGTGTGATTAAAAAAACACCGTGATTACCTAAAATGTACGATAAACCTGCCATTAGACCTGTATATGCACTGTGGAAGTAATTGATAACTCAGCCAGCGCGAATCTGGAAATTTCGGCTTTAAGACAGTCCCGACGGTAACGGGTTAAATAAATAAATCTTTCTGATATAGCAATGTTACGTGACGTCATTGGGTGTCTCTCTTATAGGTTTTTATTTTATTTATATAGATATAATATGTACCTATAATAGCGTCTATTTCACCACCGATCTATAAGAAATTCGCTTCAGAATGTGTCGTTTCTAAAACCCGTGCCGCCGTACAGCGAGATTGAAAACGGCGGTTTTCCGTTCGCATGATGTCCGCTCGTACTGTCCTTCTGTCCGTACGGCGTGCGAAACACATAAATAATTTATAAAGACACTCAATAAAACACGCTGACGCCGATTCGAAGTGGTGTGAGGAACACTGAAATCCACTACACTTCGAAACTCCGCTGCAGGTATATATAACACTATTATACAGAATGTTCTCGAAATCTTTTGCAATGGGTCCTGCCCAGCATTTTTTCTAAACATCGTCATAGAAGAGCTCAAACCCAGCTCTTATTAACTTTCCATTGGAAGTTGTAATACTCGTAGGTCCGATTTTTCGAAAAAAATTGAACATATCTGCACGTTTTGAGATCCATAGCGTCCGAATTTGCTGTTTTTAGAGAGATGTCTGTGTGTGTGTACGTATATACGTTCGTTCGTGCGTACGCCGATGCACTTTTTTTCGGCTCGCATATATCAAGAACAAATAATGATATCGACTGCGGACCAATTTCATTCGACACATAATTACATAGTTGTAAAATTGTTGTAAACTGTTTCTCATCTTGCATAACTCGAGAACAAAGAATGATATCGACTCCAAACCAATTTTATTCGACGCATTATAATTGCATAATGAACACCTGATAAGGTTAGCAAAAAAAAATGAATTGGCGGTTTTTTTCATAACAAAAAAAAATGTTAACCTGTATTGTAAATAGTTTCTCTACGGTAGACTGGTCTCCAATCTTTAAGGGCACCCAATGGGAAGTTAGCAATTTGGTTTTACCCACACACCAAGCCTCTTTTTTGTGTGAAACGTGACGTAGTTTGACGAAAAAATGAACGCCATTTATTAGTTCCTGTTTTACCGCATAACGAAGTAGTAATACCGCTATTGGCTGGACTGCTCAAATCTGATTACGTCACAACAGATGTGAAAAGTTACTGTTTGAAATAAACTTGCAATTTTAACCTTAGGAAAAATTGTCATTTTCTTTTGCCTTATCATGACTGGGAACCCTTCTTAGGTTTGTAAAAATGTTTAAAAAAACGGGCTGTAAAGTATACCTATATAAAAATGGCCTCCTTGGAACGTTGGCCGCCTGGGACATTTCCCCTAAATCCCCCACTAACTATAATGCGTGTTAATTTATATTTTATAATAACAACTTTCAACAAAATAATTACCTTTCATTAACGAATTACAATTTTCAGCGTATGCCCCTCATGTTTTCACATACTTACATAACCTCTCAATGTTTCAAGTTCATCAAAAAGTTTCGCAGCCATTGGCGCTGTAAGCTCTATATATATACTATAGCTAATCAGGGTCATTCACATAAATGTATGACCTTGAATAGCTATTGAATATGACTTACAGCGCCAATAGTGGCAAAAATCGGAACATTATTTCATGAACTTGAAACATTCACTGGTAATATGTAGGTATGTGAAAACATGAACACGCGGTGCAAAAGGGACATTTAAAATGTTCACACTTGTAATAAACAGTTTAAAATTCCTCTTCTATAATTTCTTGTTATAGATAAAATACGTTTTATATTTTCATTTTTAATGAAGGGGTTGACCCACTATATTGAAAGTGTTTATGGATATCACTGAACTCTATATATAGGTCCATTTTTTTATATAGATCCATTTTTTTTAAATAATTCAATTTTGCAGTAATTTAAAATTGCCGCTAGTTAAAGGGCCCATCAGAAGATGCGCGCTTTTCAATTGGCTAAATACGGCTGAAACAGCGTTCGTCATGTCAGTTGTCAAATTCCGTATTAATTTCTCAGCAAAAACGCCTGAAAAAATATGTAAAAATAACACTATAGATATTTGAACTGATACTTACCTTTAGTTCTTATCTAATGTCATTATGTATATTATTTTATTGATACCTACACTGTGCATAGCTGGTGACAGCTGATCCAATGAAATAAAAGTTAAAAAAAAGATATTTGAACATATATATTAATTAACAAAACACTAAACACGCTTCTTGACGCTTGACAGGTGCTTGACAGTTGTAAATACGACAACAATGTATTTTCATTTCTGCTGACTTTACTCTTATTGGCTGTTCGAACATAAGCGTGAACATGGTCCTTATAGTTTTTGAAGTGAAAACTTCCTTCGGCGCGTTAGGCACTCTTTGCCTGGCCCTGGGTACTGAAATATTCGCGTTCGCAACCTGACGGTAAGAATTCGCTGAGTCGGGGTTACTCGGCTCAAACACGAGCATATGCAGTATGCCCATGGAATCTATACAAGGAATATAATATTAAACTCCATGTAATCAAAAGCTTGTTTATTTACACTTTACAGCTGTCAGATGGAAATATTTATGATACTAAATTCACGTCAGTACGGGAAGGAATCCAGCGACGCTCTGGTAGTACAAAATGTAAACGTAAATTTGGACGATTTGTTGACAAATTTTGTCAAATTTTCCTAATTGAGATTGTACTCCTTGTCTAGCCTCCATGAGTATGCCGCGTCTCGGTACTGACTGGTCTCTTTCTTATAACTGTGCCCGGCTGACATACTTATATCATAAAAACGACAAGCTACACAGTTGATTCGATAGCTAAGTTAGCAGCGTCTTTGCGTTGTATGCATAGGGACCTCGGTTCGAAACCTGATGGCACCGTAGAATTTTTGACGTATTTTTTTTCTAAATCCTACATGATATTTATTATTTATTTATATATTTTTTAATTTTTGTTATATTCTTTCTTTGACAATAATTATAATTTTTTGAAACCAAGGTGGAATTAATTAAAAATACAATTTTAGTATTTTAGTAATAAATTATTAGTTTATAAATGCGCTATAATAGATTTGTTATTTGTAAGGCCTTTCCAAGTCTCTAAAAATTCCGAAAAAAAATATGATAGCCTTAAATTTAAAAACACTTTCGATTAAAAAAGTACAAAATACGTGGGTCAACCCCATTATTTCTTTGTCATAATAAATAATACCTTCCCTGAGAATTTCATCCTGTCACAAATGGGCTTAGTACATTTACGCCTGGCTTTTGGTCTATAACGAATATGAAGTACCTACTTACCATTTACATGCAAAATTAAAAATTCTGCCACAAATATAGAAATTTTTCTAAAGGCGTGCCTGCGAATGTCAGTATCTTTAATCAAGATATACAGAAGACAAAAGAAGCTTTCATTTTATATAACTAAGCTGACGTCGACGTCTATAATATTATGAAGTTCAAAATAAAAGTTTTATATAAATATTTTCTCACTCATACCGCATTCGCCTGTTGGGCAACGGACGCGCATTCGGCAATTGTTTTTGATATAAAATATATTCTGTGTCATCATCAATATTAAAAAGCTTAGGAAAAAAAATGTTTTTACAAAATTTTCTTGCAAAAATGAATAAAATAATAAACCATTATTAAAGGCATATCGTTATAATAGAAAAAATTCGACTGATGACCAGTCCTATACTTCCCACCTAGTAAATATTTGCAAAAAATAAACACTTTTTTTTTTATTCTTTGACTAGGCCCAAATAACCTTAGCTGTTGGTGGTCTTTAAAACACAATTTAATTTTTATTCTTTGAAAAAAGCATGGCCCTCTTTTTTGTTAGGTGATCTACTGATGGCTAACTTAATATAGCAAAAATCATGGTTACCTTGATTTACGTACAATTTTTATTTTTTTTAGTAAAATATTTTTTTTCTCGAAAACTATACATTTTAGAGAAAAAAAATATTTACATTTTTTTCATATTATAACATCTAGAATTCATTTATATTTTTTTTATCTATGTTAATACCTGACATTGAGAACGTTTTTTTTTAATATTGGTGTTTGAGTCCATTGTAATTTAATATTATTAATTTGATGGGAAAGATGGACAATTATTCATATGTAAAACTTTTTTATTTATCGCTAACGTTTCGTCAACATTGCTGACTTCCTCAGGGCTCTACAGTGAGAAACAAATTAACAAATTATAATAACATATATAACAATAATTACTACCATTGATATTCTACAATATAAAAAACAATATTTACCAAAATTGGACGTTTTACATATTAGTCAATGTCAAAGATATTAAATTGAAAACATACGGTTGGCATAGTTGTTGCAAGCACTTCCACATAACTATATGAATGATGACAGTATTTTATTATACAAATCAAGAAACTGATTGTAATACGTAACATTGAGGACGTTTTTTTGAATATCTCAGGATCCACTGAAGCGATTTGACTCAAAATCTAATCAGATCTAAGTTAAAGGCTGATAAACACAATAGAACAATCGGCATGCCCGTATGTTGTTCCGTTCTTAAGATATCGAAGGCGAAAAATTGACCACACACACACACACACACACAACACATACAGACAGACATCAGTCAGAAAATGATCTTAAACGATTGCTAGGGTCTCAAAACGTGAAAATCTGTTAAAATCCCGAAATATTTTTTTCGGACTAAATCCATTACCTACTTCCCTACCATAGTAGAGGTGGGAAGTAAAAACGACGTTATAACACATTTCTCTTCTGAACATGCGCCGATTTTCCCCAAAAATAATAGGGCTCTTCGTCTTTACATCTCGACCCATAATTTGGTTTCAATCCGCTTAGTCGTTTGACCTGTACCTATCGTGCTCACAGGCATACAGCCTAGCAGACAAACAGACTTTTCTATATAAAATTGTGAATTTAAGTACAGTAAGGAATCTAATCATATTAATTGTTAATCTCATTGTTAATAAATATTTCATGCTCTCCTAGCTATGGTCTTGAACCCCCATACCTTGTAGAGTTCATATAGCTTGACGCCTTTATGCGCACGGCTACTGACTGCCTTGTAATAGACACAGCTTAGAAGTCATGTACAATAATATATAGTACATGATTTAATGCGACGTGACGACTACTGCATATGTGCCTATAACAAGTGAAGTTTATTGTGCGATGTGTGTCAAAAGTTTTCAAAATGAAGTGAAAGCAGCTATTTTATTGTGGGTCAGGCAAAAAATACCATATAATATATTAACTTGTGTGTATATGGTATTATGACTCGTGTGACTGTTAAAACGAGCACAGCGAGTTTTAACATAATGTCACTAACTCGTCAGTAATATATCCCATTACGCATCTAGATATTTATTAACTTCCCACTGGAAGTTATTGTAATGGGTCCGAAAATCGAAATCAAAAAGGAAAAAAAATTTTTATGTTTCAAGGTCACTACACTATTTTTACACTACTTTTAGAAAGATGTCTGTGTGTGTGTGTGTGTGTGTGTGTGTGTGTACGTACGTACGTACGTACGTACGTACGTACGTACGTACGTACGTATGTGTACATTTCTTTCAAAGACGAAATCTCGAGAACGAAAAATGATATCGACTATGTTAGGGTGCCAATCGACGCGTATTAACGTAAATATGATCTGAAAGAAATTTTTTCAAAATCGGTTCAGCCGTTCTTTTTTCTTAACCAAATAACCTCCAAAAAAGTAGATTTTACACAATATCTCGCGAATAAAAAATTATATCGACTTCGTAAGGGTGTCAATCGAGGCGTGTTAACGTCATTTTGATCCGACATAAATTTTATAAAAATCGGTTCAGCCGTTTTTTTTTTTTTTTTTTTTTTTTAAATTATTGATGTTTTAATGATTGAAATGATTACTTTTCTGTGTAATATCTAATTTAATTATTATTATTAAATATTTATCAAACTGGGAAGTTCGTCGTGTGGACCTCAAGGGTCGCACTTTAGTCCTAATAAACGACCCACCTCACGGCTTGTTTATTTATTTATTTATTTGTTTGATTGCTTCTCACAGACTATAAAAGTCCAATTATGAGAGCATTAAATGTACACGTGATATATAAAAAATAGGTGTCAATTGCAAAGAAAATATTATCCAAAAACATATTAAAATAAGCAAAAGAAAAAAAAACATAGTGATACAAAAATTGTTAACTATGCAGACATTTGTGAACTATTTGTAAAAATTGGCCGTATTTGGTAAAAAATATATCAAAGTCTGGATTTTTTTCAGCGATATTGTTAATTAAAATACACATTCTAACTATCGGCGAGTTAGCGAAGTGATTTGTATTAAAAGAAGGTATATGAAATATAGTATTTCTATTTCTGGTGCTGATAATAGGGACTTTAAATTGAAAAAAAGATATTAGTTGATTTGAGTCAATGTAGTTGTTAAATAACTTATAACAGAAAATAACAGCATGTAAATCACGTCGGGATTTTAGAGTAGCAATATTGAAAATGTCAAGCAACTCAACATATGGGGTAAAAGTAGGATACTGTTTGGTTTTTCTGTACATTACTGCCCTTAGGAATTTACTTTGAATCATTTCAATCTTATTACTTTGCATCTGATATGCAGGACACCAGACAATAGAAGCGTACTCAAGTTTGCTTAATACAAAAGATCTAAATAGAACAAACATTGTATCGGTATTGTTCATTTCTTTAGAGAAACGTATAATCATGCCAAGTATTTTGTACGAATCATTAATTATTTTGTCAATATGCATATTGAACAACAGTTTTTTATCAAATTGAACTCCTAAATCACGAATATTGTCCTGACTTATTAATACTAAATTTTGTATATTATAAGGGTAATTAATATCAGTTGTCTTTCTTGAAAAAGTAACACATTTGCATTTTGTAACATTAAGGTTTAAATCATTACCGATACACCATTCACTAACACTGTCAAGATCGCACTGGAGTTGTTTACAATCGTCAATAGAGTTAATTGATCTGAATAGTTTCATGTCGTCAGCATAAAGAAGACACTGTGAATACATAATAGTTGATGGTAGATCGTTAATAAAAATTGAAAATAGAAGAGGTCCCAAATTAGAACCTTGAGGAACTCCAGAAATAGGATAGTAATCTTCAGAAACGGCACCATTGTAAGAAACGAATTGCTCTCTTCCATGTAAATAAGATGCAAACAGACAAATAACCGAAGAAGAGCATCCGTATGAGTCCAATTTTTGTAATAACACTTGATGATTCACTTTGTCAAATGCCTTGGAGAAGTCTGTGTAAATTACATCAACTTGACCACCATTATCCAGTACTTCGGAAGTGTATTGAGTAAAATTAATTAGATTTGTTACCGTTGATCTTTTGTTTATAAATCCATGCTGGGAACTCGATAAATATGGTGAGATATGTTCATACAATCTATCATATAAAATTTGCTCCAAAATCTTCGCAGGTGCAGAAATAATTGAAATTGGCCTATAAATGTCAATCAAGATTGGATCTCCAGATTTGTGAATGGGAACGACTCTTGCACGTTTCCAGGTTTGCGGAAAAGTCGACGATTTGACAATAAGATTAAATAGAATAATCAATGGATAAATAAGAACTTCACTGCAACCTTTTAACACACAGTTGGGTAAATTATCGGGACCGGAAGTCAATTTTGGCTTAAGTTTATTAATAGATTTGCAAATTTCCTTTTCTGTAATTGGCTTAAACGATAAACAGTAGTTGTTATAATTAGTACCTGAAGTTGAAGTAGAGGCCTTGCTGCAAAAGACACTGTTGAAGTAGGCGGCGAAAGCGTTGGAAATCTGTTGATTATCTTGATATTGAACGTCATTATGCTGCATTAAATTAGGATAAGATTGGTGGGGTTGTTTTTTATGTTTTATAAACGACCAGAATTTGTTAGGATTAGCAATGATGGAATTCTCACAATCAGATACATAATTCTTGTAAGCAATTCTTAATTTAGATTTAATTTGTCTACGCGCGTATATATATTTTGTATTATGATAAGATTTATTAAGGACATAACGAGACTTTTCTTTAGATGATATTTTTTATCTTTTATTAATTCGATTATTTCTAATGTAAACCAAGCGGGATATTTGCTTTTCTTACAAATTTTTAACGGGACATATTTGTCAAATATGGAGTAAATTATGTCGTAAAAATATTGTGTGACTGTATCAACATCATTAGATAAATTTAATATATTCCAGTCAACTTCACGAAGTGATTTGTAAATATTCTCAAAATCAGCCCGCTTGAAATTATATCTTTTCGTATTAGTTCTCACGTCATTGTTGGAATGTTTTCCGTGTTTCACAGGGTAGCTTATAACTAATGCCGGATGATAGGCGTCTTCATTAATTAATGGCAGAATCTCTCTATTTACAGTTAATTTGAAAGTGGACAACACTAAATCTAACGTCTTTCCACAAAAATTCAAAATATTATTATACATGGTTAAATTAAAGTATGATAGAAAGTAATTAAAATCTGTGGATAGTGCGTTATTTGTTAAATTGGAATCAATTCCCGATAAAGATGAAATGTTAAAATCACCAATAATAATTAATTCATTTTTAAATTTTGCAGAAATGACTATCAAGTAATCATACACTCTACTACAATCTATTGGAAAGTGAAGGCTGCCAAGGGGTTTGCGCGGGCAGGTTAAACTCTGAGTATTTATTTTTTATTTATTTATTGTAGATTATAGACGCGTCGACAACTTAGGTCATTAGCGTCTTAAACTCTGAGTCTCGCACCCATAAATTGATATATGAAAAGTAATCGTTGAGACCGACATTTTGACGTGAATTTGATTTTTGTATTCGATGACATAAGAAGTCAACCTAAAAAATGATCGGAAGTAACGTCACATCAATATTCCACGATTAGACAGAATAAAAATAATAATTATCATAGCTCAGGCTCCCTATTTATTAGAGCAAAGAGACTAGAGAATATAACTTGGATGTGACAGTTTATTTCAATGGTTTCAAAAAAATTGTGTTTTAAAGACCACCAACAGCTAAGGTTATTTGGGCCTAGCACCAATTCATATTTTCAATTAATTTTTTTTTTAATAATAAATTGAAAATCCAATTGACACTTTTTACCAGCTCTCGGACTAGAACCCGGGAACTGGGGACTTGTAATAGAGGAACCATAGCAACGCCATGTAAACAACAGCACCGCTACACGCTCGGCTATTCTCAAGCCCTTCCATGGTTTCAATCAGCCTTAAAATTGTAATAAACGAAGTATCTGAAACTTTATTCAGCGCCCTATTCATATGCCAGCTGAAAAACAATGTTACTTCAGCGTAAAACATAAAAAGGAAAGTTTGTAAAATGAAATTCTTGCTTTGATGATGAAAAATGTTTTGTGAATTGTGACATAAATTTTATTTTTGTTGGGTTTTACTTTTTGCACTTATATAAAATATATAAATTATGGATATACCTATATATTATACCTACAATTCCAAGTTTTTCATTATAATAATGTTTTGAAATATCAGCTTTTATTATTATTATCGTCGTTTTGTTTCATTTCTTTTCTGAAAATGCTATTAAATGTAACAAAAAAAAAAAAAACTTAGGTACGGTTCTATGAAACCACGGTGCAAGTGAAACTTTATTGCCATAACCCTAAACGCTTTTAACCCGAAATCGCCCAAAGTACTATATAATTTTCACTTATTAGCTTCTACCGACAGCGAAAAAGAATTTTTTTGTGTGTGTTTTATTTATTAAAGTAAATTATATAATTTTGTTTACGTAGTTTTGGCATCTAATGTAATTTGAATTTCCTGATCAATTTAGAGCCGAATGTAAGAATCCAGATTTTAGGAGTAGGTGATACAAAACGTAATACCTACGTTTTGTAGTTTTGTGTTATGGCAATAAAGTTTCACTTGCACCGTGATTATAGATATTGAAACAATATATTATTGTAGTAATATCCTAAATCGTAGATATATCGGCCTGTAGTCTGTACTGATAATATACGAGGAGAAACACTATATATTAATGACATAGCAATGCCTATATTTTAGGTACTCTATTCATTTTCAAGACGAAGTAGATGTAAACAAAGGGGGCATCCATTAATTACGGGACGTGATTTTGGCGATTTTTCCCCCTTGGTGAGATATCGTGAGATTTTGTTCGACCCCCTCCTCCCTTCCCTAATCTCACATGAGATTTTTCAAAATGCGTATTTTTAGTGTATAACACGTTAATCTGTGCTTGAATGCGTTGGATTTATTTAAAAAAACATAATTTGCTTAATTGTTAGTGTATTTGCCATAATATGGCACATACACTATTGGCGTCGGTCGGATGGCGGGACCTAGGGGTCGGACCAAAATTTCTCGAGGTTTCATACCCTCCTGAACAGTTTGCCACCATTTTTGAAAATGTTTATGTATATATGTATGTATATACAGGGTGTCCTCAAAGACACTAAACACACGCCTACCACATGTTCCTGAGACCAAAATAAGCCGATTTAAGCAAACTTACCTTCTTACAAAATTGCTTAGTTTGGGCGCTATACGGCCCTGAAGTTACAATTTTGAAATCGTTTTTTAGTTATAAATTTAAAACGGCTTATGAGATTTTGCTGAAATTTGACACGTTGACATAGTTTTATGGAACAAAAAAACCCATATCAAAATTATGATTAATATTAATCCATAGGCGTAGAACTCGGGTTTTTTAATATTTGAACGTTTCAAATTTCTACGCCAATGGAAGAAAAGGGGTTTAAGTATAAAATTTAGATTCAGTAACTTATTTGCTATAGAAAAGCTACTCTTAATAAGACTCGATTACTCTAATGGTTTTTGAGAAATTTGTATTTTAATAATTCGCAGTAATTTTTACAAAATGAAGTAAAGTTACTAAAACATGAATAGAAATAAATAAATATGTTATAAAAAGTGGTCCAAGTGACCACCATTTTCACGCATACAAAGATTTATACGAGGAAGAAAATTAATTTACTCTTTGCATAACTTCTTCATTATCTCCAGTTTTATTCTTAGAAAAAAGCATGGCCATCTTTTTTGTTTATTGATCAACTTATTATTATCAACGTATTATTATGGATCAACTTATTATTAAAATACAAATTTCTCAAAAACCATGAGAGTAATCGAGTCTTATTAAGAGTAGCTTTTTTGTAGCAAATAAGTTACTGAATCTAAATTTTATACTTAAACCCCTTTTCTTCCATTGGCGTAGAAATTTGAAACGTTCAAATATTAAAGAACCCGAGTTCTACGCCTATGGATTAATATTAATCATAATTTTGATATTGGTTTTTTTGTTCCATAAAACTATGTCAACGTGCCAAATTTTAGCAAAATTGCACAAGCCGTTTTAAATTTATAACAAAAAAATGATTTCAAAATTGTAACTTCAGGGCCGTATAGCGCCCAAACTAAGCAATTTTGTAAGAAGGTTAGTTTGCTTAAATCGGCTTATTTTGGTCTCAGGAACATGTGGTAGACGTGTGTTTAGTGTCTTTGAGGACACCCTGTATATATTTATATATATATACGTGTGTACACGATAACTCTCGACAGACTTAATCGATTTAAACGAAATTTGGTACACACATTGGAACCCATTACCGCACGAAGCCTATTTAAAATGGGCCCGATCGGACCATTTAAGGGTAGTTTTTAGGGGTTGAAAAAAGTTTTTGGGCCCAAAAATAGTGAAAAAATTCTCATAATCGTTTCAAAATTGAAATTTAACCATTTAGTAAAGATTAAAATGTGCTGCTAAAATTTTAATAAAATCGGCCCGACAGGACCGGACTTACAAATTTTATGAAAACACTGGTTTGCGGATAGTGATTTACTTACTGAAGAGTGTATTTAACTTGGTACATTGATAATATTATTGAAATTAAGAAAAAAAACATTATTTTAAGGGGTGTATTAAGGGGTTAAATTTTTTATTTTGTCCAAAAACAAACTTAAGTTTACATAATAAAGGCACAAGGCCTGCATTAGCAAATACACTATATTGTCGGCAGGGTTTGGCACTGCGACCCGAGTTTTTTTTTATTTAAGACTACTTAGTTAAGACTAGTATTTAAGACTTCTAAGAACGCAGTCTAGAATACTTTGTGGCGTTCGCATAACCGCGATAAATATTATTGTGTTGGATTTAGCCATATTTTAGTGGAGAAACATATTTTACTTAATTTAACCCAGTTTTTTCGCAATTTTACAGTTTCTTGCGGAAAAAAAAAACGTGATATTTGCCGAGACCCCCTTCTCCCCCACGTGAGATTGGGTGAGGTTCGGCTCGACCCCCTCCCTCCCCTAAACGCCTCACGTAATTAATGGACGCCCCCAAACCATAGTAATGCATGCCGTTCGAATGTGCCGACCGACCAATCAGAAATCAATTGAAACAAAGGTAGTACACACAAATTGCACGCATATATGTATTATGTATAATACATATTATATTATACGGAAAACGTATCGATTGGATGTGACGTGATGCTCGACATGCTCTCAAGACTTTTTTTTTAACTTTTATTTCACTGGGTCAGCTGGCACCAGCTATGCACAGTGTAGGTATCAATAAAATAATATACTGCGTTGTGTAAATTGTAAACATTCAGATTCGAATGCAATGACAGGCTATGTATGTATTATAACCTTAAAAATATTGACAACTGACCAAGGAGAGTGAAACATATCTGACATTATTAAGAATTGTGTCACATCTGTGACATTTCGAATCACTCTAACAGACATTTGGGGGGGGGGGGGGAGAGAAAAATGTTGATCGAAGTCCAAAGTTTTATTTACGATAGGTAATTTATTATTCCCCCATAACATCCAAAAACTTCAGTTTTTTCGGTCGTTTTTTTTTTCTATAAATTGTGGAAATTCCTTAAATCACAACGAATTTTTGTAACACGGTATCATAAAATTTGTATGGCGTTACGTAATCGTTATTGTAGGCAAACTCTGTTAAAACTAAAAAAAATATTGTCATACAAAAGTCTTTATAAAATAAACATGTTTTTCTTTTATTAAAAGCATACATTGTAGACGGGGATTTTAACACTGACAAAAGAACGATACTAAAACATCAAGTAGCGTTCTGGTTGTGGAATTGAAGCGTTTATAATCAAAATATACA